>ONZK01002800.1:26541-78299 GCA_900322385.1 Pharnaceum exiguum | reverse complement strand
CTGTTCTATAACATTGTAAAGGAAACTTTAACCTCTTCTCTTGCAGATTACATCATTTTTAGCTGTGGAAGAAGCTCCACCGGTACTCCTTATAGCCATTGGATTGATCAATGGCCGTATCTACTGCATTAAAGGAGATTTTGCCCGTGAGCGCATTGCACGGTTCACACTGGAGGTGGCTGATGATGCCTCAGCAGGTGAATCTGCTGTTACCGGACTTGGGTTCGCGAGTGATGGTCCTGCCTATCAGCTCTTTGCTGTGACTCCCTCTTCTGTTACTTTGTTCAACCTGCAACAGCAATCTCCACAAAGGCAAACCTTGGATTTCATTGGGTGTGATGGGAAAAGTGTTGCAATGAGTGACCGTTCGGTATGCTCTCTCTCCGAGTCTCAATGTTTGTGTTATATATTAGTGTAACCTTGACCAGGGGTAGGAGAAGGAGGATATGTGTAGATTTCAAGACAAGAGGATCTGAGAAAAGAAAGAGTAAAAGTAATTGACATTATATTGATTAATTATCTGAAGGCTGAAGCTGTCAAAATATTCCACCCTATTTGGAGAACTGTGAAGATTTAGAAAACCTAGCAAAAGTCATCCTAATAAGCTGGAAATTCAAGGAAAATCTAGAATTTCCCTTTTTTTTTTCCTTTCCTGAATCGGTTTCAAGGATGGTGGAAGTTCCTATATATTTAGTTTATTTTGGGTTGCTATTGCTGGTGATTGGTTTCCTTATTCGTGTCAGCATGCTTACTCAATCAGCTAACATGAAGCATAGGATAACTTAAATTATAATTAGCGACTGTATGTGTAATTATTACCTGAGAGGATGTCTTATCCTCATTTATGTTTCTTAATAAAAAAATCTTATCAAAAAATAATAATTACGTGACTGTCAGCATGCTCTCTTTTACATGTTCCTTTCCTCTCGTCCTGTCAATTTTTTCTTCATTAACTTTATTCCACCAATTGCTCCTCTTCCCCCCGATACACCATGTCTTTCTCAGATTGAATTAATAGAATTGATTGTTTGCCCATCCTTCCTCAGGAGCTTATAATTGGTCGTCCTGAAGCTTTTTTTTTCTATAATGATAGTGGGCGTGGTGCCTGCTCGGCTATTGATGGGGATAAGAAACTCCTTGGATGGTTTCGTGGGTACCTTGTGAGTGTGATTGCAGATCAAAGGACTGGCAGGAATGTATTCAATATTTATGACCTTAAGAATCACATGATTGCCCATAGTGAAACTGTAAATGAAGTCTCCCATTTGCTTTTTGAATGGGGAAACATATTTCTCATCAAGGCTGATAAGTCAGTCGTTTGTGTTGGAGAAAAGGACATGGAGAGTAAGTTGGACGTTCTTTTCAAGAAGAATCTCTATACTGTAGCTGTCGATCTAGTACGGAATCACCAAGCAGATGCTGCTGCCACTGCGGAAGTGCTGAGAAAATATGGTGATTATTTATACAGCAAACAGAACTACGACGAGGCTATGACGCAATATATCCTCACCATTGGCCACCTTGAACCTTCGTATGTGATTCAGAAATTTTTGGATGCTCAGAGAATCCACAACCTAACCAAATACTTGAAAGAAGTGCATAACAAGGGAGTTGCAACAAAAGATCATACTACCCTCTTATTGAATTGCTACACAAAGTTGAAGGATGTTGAACAATTAAATTATTTTATCAAAGGGGAAGAGGGTGATAAACATAAGTTTGATGTGGAGACTGTGATAAGAGTCTGTAGAGCTGCCAATTATCACGAACATGCTATGTACGTTGCTAAGACGGCTGGTAGACATGAATTGTACCTGAAGATCCTGCTTGAAGATCTTGGTGAATATGACGAAGCCTTTAAATATATCTCAAGCCTTGAGCCCAGTCAGGCTGGGGTGACAGTGAAACAATATGGCAAAATTCTTATTGAGCACAAGCCGACAGAGACTATACAGATTCTTCTGAAGCTCTGCACCGAGGAGGGAAAGCCAGCCAAAAGGGGGACCTTGGCCATTTTGCCGTCTCCTGTTGATTTCCTGAACATCTTTGTGCATCACCCTCAATCCCTTATGGAGTTTCTTGAGAGATACATTGATAGGGTTAAGGACTCTTCTGCTCAAGTCGAGATTCACAATACGCTGTTGGAGCTGTATATGTCCCACGATTTAAGCTTCCCATCAATGTCACAATATAGCTCTAATGGAAGTTCTAATAATGGAGAAGGGTCAACCAACGGAGGTTCAACAGTCTCGAAGCCATTATCTAATGGGAAGTTATCATTATCTGATGATGAGAAGAGTCGAGTTATAAGACGGAAGAAGGGGTTGAGCTTGCTTGAAAATGCCTGGCCGTCTGACCAAGACAATCCACTTTATGACATTGATCTTGCTATAATCCTTTGTGAACTAAACGCATTTAGAGATGGACTTTTGTTTCTATATGAGAAAATGAAGATGTACAAAGAAGTGATTGCTTGTTACATACAAGCGCATGATCATGAGGGATTGATTGCATGCTGCAAAAGGCTTGGGGATTCTGGTAAAGGTGGAGATCAGTCCCTCTGGGCTGATGTTCTTAAATATTTTGGTGAACTTGGAGAAGATTGTTCCAAAGAAGTCAAAGAAGTTCTGACATATATTGAGAGGCATGAAATTTTGCCACCCATAATTGTTCTTCAGACATTGTCCCAAAATCCATGTCTCACCTTATCTGTTATAAAGGATTACATTGCTCGGAAACTTGAACATGAGACAACGCTGATTGAAAAGGATAGACAGGCAATTGAGAAATATCAGGTAGATAGCCTTTTTATTCTCTTTTATGTGTAGAATAATTCTCTTTCTTGCCTTTTCCACTGAGTTTGAGCATATTACCATTTTTTTATACCCTTTTTCAGTAGATGTGGTTTCTAACCAAGTGTTTAGATGTCTTGAAATAGTTGTACGGATTGCGTACTCTCTTTTAGGTTGAATTTGGATACATGACGTCACTTGTGTTGCCCTGTAGTTCTCTTTAATGCTCTGATAGTTAGTATCTTATTCGTTAGTGTCATCCTGAGGTTTGTGTATCTTGTTCTTTACTGTCATCTTGAGGTTTGTGTATCTAAATGATTTCAGTTGACTGGGAAATATAACTTCTGGCCGAAAGATGTTCTTCAGACTGTTTGTTTGCAGTCCCCTTGGCTCTCATTCTTACTTCGCTTGACTTGCTTTAGTTTGCAATATGCAATTGCATGAAGATGATGTTTTTAGTGAGTTTTACTTGACGATGACGTTTGAGGATAGCTCAGTTCTATTATAGCTGTATCCTCATTCATCTCATTGCTTTATGAGAGTCCAAATCTTATGTTCCATTGTGTATGTTACCTCTTGTCTCATGTTTTTTATATTTAACGTGGCTTTGCCTGAGTAATCCCTGGGTAAGTTAATGACTGGAAAAAAACTTGGGACCTTTGGAATAGATCTCAGAGGTCCTGCCAACAGAGTGATTCAGGGTTGCGTTTATAATTAAATTCATTATAAATCGAGAGGCAAGAGTTAATCACGAATGGTATTAGAATTGGAATTGGCACACAACGGGACAGAAGATCTCGATTGGCTGCATAGAACACTAGAACTTATGTTGACTGTTTTTGTTTCCGACGATTTGGAGTGTTTGCTTTACATCAACAGTAGCTAACAGAATGTACCAAATGGAAGAAAGAAGGAAATATATTCAAATATTGGAAAATAAGGTTTTGGTCTTTGCTTTTGCAGGAGGAGACATCAATTATGAGAAAAGAAATCGAGGATCTGAGGACTAATGCTAGAATCTTTCAGCTCAGCAAGTGCACCACTTGCACCTTCACCCTTGATCTCCCAGCAGTCCACTTTATGTGCATGCACTCATACCATCTACGTTGTCTTGGTGACAACGAAAAAGAGTGCCCTGAGTGTGCTGCCGAGTACAGGTCCATCCTGGATATGAAGAGGAGTTTGGAACAGAACTCTAGAGACCCAGAGCAGTTTTTCCAGAGGCTGAAGAGTTCAGACGATGGTTTTTCTGTGATAGCTGATTATTTCGGTAAGGGTATAATTAGCAAGACAAAACCTGAAGGTGTTGCTGCAAATAATAATTCGAGAACTGAATTTTGATTTTTGGACTGTATTTGTTCCGTTACCCTCTTCCTCCTACGTGTCTATGTTGGCATGAGGAAACTGGTCTATTCTCTAGCAGTGGGGTGATTTGAGTACTCTAAATTCCGAAGCTTCACAACAGCACAATGTGCTTTCTTGACTTTTAGATCATTTTCTTGGGGATGGGATGTTCTTTGGAAGTAATCAAGTAAATGCAGTATGTTTGGTGGCTATCTGGCAAAGGTTGAGAATATTGGTCTTTATGATTGGAGTGTTAAGGATGATCTTGTATACACATTTCCAATTGAGTGTGGCGGACGTAGACAATGATGAAGCTACTGTGTCAGGAGATTTTTTTTATTTTCTTTTGTCTGGTGTAGCATTTTACTTTTCATAATTCAGCATTATAACTTGATAGCAAAAAGATAGCTCATTGTACACAAACAGCTGTTATTTTACAGAAGGGTGCTATTTTAACAAGGCATCTAATAGCGTGATTGATCTCCATCCTCTATTTGTTGCCTGTTTCACTCAAAATCGCTTAGCTCTTTGAATTCTACTACGAACCATGAATGTTTCAAGACACATAAAAATGGCCTCAAAATGAAGTTCATATGGTGCCATGAATGATCTTGGTTTATCCCATGATGGGTGCTGACTACCAACTGATAAGGTGAGGGGGCATACCGAGGTTTATGCCAAATTTATAAGCTTTAGCCCTTTACTTTCAGTGATATAGGCCAATTTCAGAACATGAAAATAGGATACAGGATGAAAGAGAAATATGGTCCATTAACCAAAAACTTGTTCACGAATTTCTTCACAAAGTTGAAAACATATTCTGAGAAAAAACAATTGATCCCAGGAGGTTTACAATATCATCGTCACCATCAAATGGGTTTGGATAATTATTTGATTGCTCAATACAACTATCAAAAGCAACACCAAAAAGAAATTGACCAAGTTCCACCTGCCTCCCTGTAGACTTCCAATCTTCCACCTACATTCAGTAAAAGAGCCTGGTAAGACAACTATAATACATTGAAAAACAAAGAACCAAGCTATGCCAGTAAAGTGAAACATTCAGCAAGGCACTTGACCGGTTCTACAGCAATTGAAGATACTAAGACCGTCTCAATCTCTACAAGAGAAACTAAGGAAGTTTGATTAAGCACTCCTCAATGGAAGATTAACCAACCAATATTCACCCATCACCACCAAACAAAGAAAAACTTATGCAGAATTGAACAGTAGAGCATGACAAAAAGCTGGATGGTCTAACTTGAATATAATGCCTGGAGAAGCAGTAAGAATTACTTGTAGGAAACATATACGCACATCATCAACAAAAGATGTCTTCACGCCATTCCCCCCAGGAAAAAAAAAGAAGACATCTTCAAGCAACATTTGAAGTTTTGGACAAGGAAAAGCCTTGAGCTCCAGAAGTTCAACAAAACAGGCCAGATAGAGAGCATGAACAATATACTAGAATCCCATGAAATAGACACCATTAAAAGAGCTTACAGCAAATGCAGACAGTTAGCACCCTCTACGACCACTCAAAATACAACTTCCTTGGCTACTAAAAGAAGAGACTTAGTCATGGATAGACAAAGCCAACGGCTTTACTAATATCTAGATAATATTTGAATATATACCATCTAGCCACACCACACTTGTTTTTATATATCTACAGCACAGGACATGATGTACAAACTATATCCATAGACTTTATTCAACACCGTCAATTTGCCATCAACATGCTAAGACTATACAGCAAATAGATTCTAAAAACTAAAGTAGCACAAGAGGGCTTTTAAATATGGCATTAATTGTGCGTGGTATATCAAAAAAAAACTCCCAAAGATTGTAACTAATTCCAGAGGGTGATAGGGGGATCACAGATCCTATCGGATGCAAATTTAACTGGTTCTCCTGCTTAATTAGTGACTCCAATATGTTCATTAACTAGTGACTCCAATATGTTCATTGAAAGATTTGAATTTGAAGAAAATAAAACTTTCAATGAAGTAAAATTTATCAGCATTGCTTTGAGTTTTGGTGATTTGATCTAAGAACCAAATCATATGAATTGAATATAGGAGGTTCCACTTAAGTAGAGTCCGAACAAAAACAAAAGAAGTTGCATTTCCTGGGATGTCCCATGACTTCAACCAAACCACCCAAACACGCACTTGACTGGGAATACAATTTACCCTCTTCCAATTCAATACAAAAAGCTGGCTGGCTTTCTTAGTCTTAAATACTTAGACAGTCCTCGGTAATTTCGGAAGACATTCAGTCTTATTTACTCGCTTAATTAATAAGCTGGTTCATAAAAAGAACCCCCTTACAAAAGTGACTAACAAGCTAATCTTGGATTGCTCAACATGGTGGATGTACAACATTTCACTGGTATATCAGATCACTCGCACTGCGCAACGCCTTAGAAAAGTTCCATACATCACTTCACCTCATCAAAATACTAGATCAACAGTCTATATCCAAAAGATGCTAGTCTCTCAAATTTTAAAATTATGTCCAGTCCAGTCATGAATTTTCACTCATTCCATAAGCTTATGCCAGAGTGAGTCGTTTAACTTTATCCCAAAAGTTATGGAATTCTGCAAAAGTATCAACCAACCTTAAATTTGTTCAACTAATGCTACGTTGAGTCGTTGATATATGAAATAGCATAATAACTACACTAGAACATATTGCAGGCAAAACAGTAACAGTAACTTTCACTATTTCAAAGTAAGGCAACTATCCCATCGGCAACACAACCAATCTCCAGTGAACAGTACCCTTCAGCAATTTCTCAAATAAAGATGCCAACTTCATTGCTTGAATCTACCTACAGAAACTCCAAATTACTTTGGTTAATCGTCTCCTAAAACAGAGACCTGAGCCTTTGTTGGAACCTTTGCTATCCCACAGGTAAGTTCACAATAAATCAATAATCATTCACCTAACCCCAGTTCACAATAAATCAATAATCATTCCCCTAACCCCGCCCCCTTTTCAGCTTTACGCACGATAAGCAGCTACTTGAGTAAAAGGTAATGTTCCTCGTCATATACATTCAATCAACAATTTAAAGGCACACTGGGTTGAGGAGCTAGCCGAGATGGCGAACTCCTCACTCGAATTCCCAGGAGACCTGGGTTCGAGTCTCCCATAACCCACAAATGTGGGTATCCTTATCTTATTAAAAAAACAATTTAAAGGCACACTGCAGCGAAGTTTTGGACTTCTTTTCCAAATCCATGCGATGACCACAGGTCCACAGCCTACAGCCTTCAGCGTTCAAACAAACAGTAAAGAGATGATCCAAAATGTATACCCTAATACACATCCCATCTGCAACAACACTAGCTATCTCCAATTCACAATATAGTGGTTTGTCAAACACCGTGACTAACTACTAAATCACATAGCAGGAAGCATAAACTCCTCACTCACGGGCGTGTTTTTCTTGTTCTCTCTTCTTTTTTTTTGGGCGGGGGGTGTTGCATGTGCTAGGGGAGATAACGCACTGTACTCGTAAATTCCTTCCGTATTATGGAAAAGGGGAAATTTAGAAAAGAGCATTCTACCACAAATGTCAAAACAAATAAGAGTATACATCCAAAATCAATCAGAAGACAATAATCACCACAAGCTCACGCATGGTATGCTCTTAACACTTGGGGCTCCCTAGGATCGGGGATAATTATAAGAACAAAAGGGAAGACGGTTGGTAGAGTCAAGTGGTTAATGCAAGAAAGTGGAGGGGAGAGAGTAATCATTCACATAAAATTGGGGGTAATACATTGGAGCCCCCTCTACATTTGGGGGTGAATGATAACTCTCTCTCCTCCACTTTCTTTCGTTGACCACTTACACCAACCATAATGTCCCTCTTTCTTCTTCTATTTTCACAATCATAGCCCCTTAAATGATTAACACCAATCCAGATCAGTCCTAAAATTCATTCTATTACCGTCTTCCAAGCGAGTCCGGATCCTCTGTACCACAATTGTGTGCCACTTTTGTGCGCCACTTACTCTCATTGGTTAGTCATTATTTGTTTTTAATTTCATTATTTATCATGCCTACTATTTTCTTTATTTTATCAAATCATTGAACAACCACATGCTTCCCGACGCCACCTTAAGAAAGCATGTACTCCGGTCCACCACCTATTCTTGTTCCATCATTCCACTTCAGTTACAGCCGTACCACCCACCTTTTCAGCCTTTAACAACCATCACCATTATCTTGGCCATCAACATCAAACTAAAGCACCAAAACATTTGATCAGATTCAAACGATTTGGGGTAGTTTTTGAGAATAGGGCCATGGAAATGACAAAAGTTTGTGATTGGCATTTGGCACAGATAATCCCGACGACAAGTTCGAAGTGAATGTGGTTGCAAGGGCGGTGGTGATTGGTGAATGCGTTCAACATACCAAATCAGATTGTTTTTGCTACTTATTCTCTCAAAGAGCTCTTCATCCATGAAGAGAGTGAACTTGGAGATACACATACTTTTTACGGTTGTTAGTAACATAATTATAAATGATAATAAAAATAAGTGAAAAAAATAATAAATATACATTAGTGACATGAACCAATTGGAGTGAGTGGGGACACAATTATCGTAAAGAGAATCTGGACTCCCTCCAAGAATGGCCTTAAATGAGTAGTAAACTTTAACTGATACATGTTGAAACGAGTGATATATAAAGTAGAAAGGGGAAAAGATAAAGAGTAATCAATGGGGGGTACTATATTCCTCCCATCACACCCATTTCGGATGAATAATTATGGTGTGTTTTGGTCGTCGTAGTACTAAAGTTCAGTTTCCTTCAGTTCAATTTTTTTGTTATAATTTGAACTAAAGGTAGTTAAAATCATAAATGACATTGAACTGAAATAAACTAAACTATAATACTAGCGACACAACAAAACACAACACAACCTTACTCTCTCTTTTTCATTTTCTTCTATTCTACCTATCCCAACTTCCACCTCATTATTCATTTGGCCTAACTTCAAAACATCATATTCATAAACATATTAATATACCGCTATTGATTCACATTCTCAAGTATCTCAAAACTTTTTATTGGCATTGCATCCCAAAAAAAGTCATAAAAAAAAAGAAAAAAAAACATTAGTTTATATAAAACATATCCACACAATATTTTATTTTTTTATACATCGAACTAATTATCTTATTTTCATTATTATTCCTATTATTGCCACATTTCCCATTTTACCCCAAACAAATCAATTTAACAAATAAATAAAGTCAAAGAAAAACAATATAATAAAACAATAAAAATGAGAACCCAGAATAATAATCCACCTGACGTCATCAGAGAGGATAAAACAAGGCAAATCTAGTGGGCCCCACCAGCGGCGGCGGCGGCGGCGTGCTGCTTGGCATGTTCCTGGTGCTCAAGATGGCGACGCTCCTCGGGAAGAGCAACGAGATAAGAGAAAGCCATACCGCCAAAGCAAACATGGTAAAGAGGCATGATAGAGTCAGTCATGATGTACTTTGCATGGTAATTCTCGATCCAACGTGAGAATGCCCCCTTTGCGTATGATACTGATATCATTGGCTTCACCTTGTCTGGGACTTCCTTGACTTTCAAGCCTCGTAGCTCGTTCACGAACTGCCGCATTGCCATTTTGGTAGGGGAAGGAGAGAGAGTGAGATCGGAGATGGGAACCCTAGAGGTTGAGGAGAGAGAATGGGGTTGATGATTTGATGAGATTAAATGAAATGAAATGAGATGAGAAATTGTGAGTTGGTGATGTATGTTGGTGTTTGTGAAACGGTGTCGTTTTGGTATTTGGGCTTGGCTGGCATGGGTTGAGTTGAGTAGTAGCCCAATCGACAAAATTAAAAGCTTGGTTTTTGCTTAGTCAAGATAATGAATATTTTAGGAAATTTTACATTTTGGGTACCTAAAGTATGCCATAATGTCAGGTTAAGTATAAACAAACCCATGTTTAAATTGAAAATAGAATTGAAAAAATGGTCATTTAATTAATAAGTTTTTAAAAAAGGTGGCATGTCATCTATTTAACGGAAAAGTTAACGGAAATTTAATAAGGTACCTAAAATGATAACGGAGCCTAACCTCAGGTACCCAAAAAATAATATTGAAAAACTCGGGTACCTAAACTGACATTACGGCATACCTCGGTTACCCAAAATGTAAAATTTCCAATATTTTATCTTCCTGCTTTCCTAGTTTGGCCATGGTCACCCTTTACCATTATACTCTCAAGTCTCGATCATTACCCAATCAAACATAAGTCCATCTACTATGTTCATCTAACTTGATTAATACAAGGGTAGAATGTACTATATTCAATCTCAAGCACTCCTTAAATTCTGTGAAAATGGAAGATAAAAGTGGGACGGCAGAGTTCGCACCTTCTGTCCCTCCCATGTCCCAGACAGAAAAATAGAAAAAACAGTTTAAATCCACCCGCCACCCCAAACCTGAAAAGAAATAAAACAATGCCTTAAAGTAATATTTCTAATCGCTAACGGAACAACATACAATTTCAAAATTAACGGTAATGACTGAGTTTGGGGTTGCAATCAAGGTGTAGTAAGTGTTGTAAGTGTGAATTGCTGCAATTGTGGTAGAAAGTGCTTCCACGTACAACTAGGTAATGACTGCGTTTGGAGTTGAGGTAGAAGTGTTTTTCAAGTGATTTCGCAGCACTTTTATATTTTTGAGGTGTTTGGGAGTTTTTCTAGCTAAAAGTGTTACAAGTGAAAGCACTTTTCCAAATAGTTTTGAAATCTATTTTTTCACCTTATGTATTACCCAACATTAGGTGAAAATACTTTCAACCACCGCTACAACACTTTATAACTACAACACCTTCTACCGCTCTACAACACTTCACAGCAACCTTAAACTCAGTCAATAAGTAAAATGAAAAAACAGCTTTCAAATTTTATATTTGGAAAGTGCTTTGACTTACAACACTAAACTACAAAACACCCAAAAAAAAAATATAAAAGTGATGCGGAAATCACTTTCAAATTATTTCCTCAATCCCAAACGCAACAAATGTAGATTAACATTAGATAGGGGGAAAATACCTTTTTTTGATTTTACTTTAAATGGATTAGACAATAGGGATTCTTTTTAATTCATTGTCTACTACACTAATCCATTAATCTTTCTTAAGTTTGTGCCGACAAATTTGTGTAAAATGCAGCCTGCACTTGAAATTGTATGTTTTGGTGTAATTGCATCTCCTTTCATCATAATAAAAGCAAGAGAGATAAGATTGTGGCTTTTAGTAAAGTCACCAAAATCGAATGATAGCTTGATTAGGTCACACAACACGAGTATTAGGCAAAATCAAACATCCAAAAAACGACCACTTTCGCAACTTGTCACCACAACATGTGTGATCTTCTTCAATCTTTCTTTTTCTTGTCAAACTGATCTTTTATCAAGGCTAATTCTACGATTAGTATAGAATTATTGTTTGAAAAGAGTCAAAGACTCGTGACAATTGATCTTTCTTTTAGTCTTGCGGCTACGATTCGAGACGATGCAAATTTAGGAGTCATCAAATTCACCATTATTGACTTAATTTGAGTCTAACTCTATAAGATGAGCCCAGCACAATACAAGCTCACTTTTTTTTTTTATGGTAAGGTTGTGTTTTGTCGATCTATAATATTACCATTTAGTTATTTCATTTTAGTTGTATTTACTTTTGTTCGGTTTTAGTTATCTCTAAGTTTAATTGTATTTTATTTTTCTCAGTTCAGTCAATATTTTTTTAGTCCATTCTAACTCTCACAAATAAACAAAACATTGATTAACTTGATTAACTTGGACTGAGATGACCACCTTGACTCACTTTTGTTCAGCTAAATTAGCCCGTAACCTGACTTCGACCTAATTCGAGGCCACCACTCAAGCTGGAGAAATACCGTACATCTTAGGTGTACACTATTTTGGTACACCCTACTCATAAATTGAACACATACAATAGAAGATTTGTAATTAATAACCCTTTTAAATTCATTAGTGAATCTTGATGGAGTGGTCCGGTGCCTATGGAGTTGAAATAATTATCTTTGTCTTTTAGCTTTATGTGATTATGGACTATAGCAAAATGGTTATGAAAACCTTCCAATACTTCTCATTGTTGGTGAAGTTGTTGGAAGTGTCAATACTTCAATGTATCAATTGGTCAATCTCGAAAACAACCTCTCTGTTTTCATAAATAAGGGTATTGTTATGTACATCCTAACCCCGAGTACCCCATTAAATGGGGATTTACCCTCGGTTGTTGTTGTTGTGAATCTTGATGGAGGATTAATAAAATTTTACAATGTGATATAATTTGTCCTCAAGGTGATTCCAATTCAAATTAGGTTAGTGACCTACTATGTAATATGTATCTTTATCTTTTGGTCTAGTTTAGCAATAACCTTACATAAAAATGTACTAACTCAAACCCAAAATCGATCCTATCACCTTTTCCCTTCTTATTTTAGTACTTCTTTCCTTTTTTGTTCTTTTTAAAATAAGTAACACAAAAAGTGCTAATTTCCACTTTGTCCAAACAAATTTTCCTATAAATATCGTATTATCCATCCACAGTTCCATACAGCAAATAACAAAAACCACCCGCAATAATCTGTCCACCCAGCTCACCCACGTTCATTGCGATCTTCCCTTATAAATACACATCTTATCTTCCTCAATTCTCACATTTCATAATCTTTTTTTTTTCTTCCTCTCTGCAGCAACACCCCACCAATCATCATCTCCCTCTCCCTCAGCCGGGTTAGCGTTTGCGTACAGAACACTCAACATGGCTCGTTCTCTTTCCCAAACACTAACCCGACTCCACTCTCTCTCCACCCCCATTTCCCTCCGCTTCTCCTCCACCCTCCCTGACGTCACCATGACGAAGACCCCAGACGAGGTCGAGAGAGAAAGGGCATCGTTGAAGAAGCTCGAGGACGCAATTCATCGTATCATTGTTAAACGATCGGAACCTGATTGGTTGAAGCTTGTTCCTGGTGGGTCTTACTGGGTCCCACCTAAATGTGAGACTAATGGGTATGCTGATGTTATTGGCAAGATCATCGGGAACAAGAGTCTTAATAGTAACAATAAAAGCGTTATGAAAGATCGTGTTGCATCCCTTTCTCTCTCCTCCTCCTCCTCCTCCTCCATGTCCACGTCGGATTCTTCTACTTGGCCTTGTTCTGTTCACTTCTTCAAAGGTTCGTTCTTTTTCTTTCTTTTTTTTTCGGTTGTTGAAAAAGTGAAATGGGTTTGCGTGAGAGTGGAGAAAGTGGGTATCTTTGATCTTTTGTGATTAATTAATAATTATATGTCTTTTCTTTTGTATGGAATTTTATTTTGTTATAATGATAATTCTTTAAAATAATTGGCTAATGTGTGATTTATTT
Source organism: Pharnaceum exiguum (assembly GCA_900322385.1). Lineage (NCBI taxonomy): Eukaryota > Viridiplantae > Streptophyta > Magnoliopsida > Caryophyllales > Molluginaceae > Pharnaceum > Pharnaceum exiguum. Next base: position 64,714 of record ONZK01002800.1, on the reverse strand, counting down.
CCATTGAGGGGTCTTAAAAAACAAAAACAAGGATAAGATCAGGAAATTTCTCTAATTTTCTCTGGTTGGTAAGATATTGGTGGCTGAAATGGTTAGATCTTAAATTCTTAATATCCTGTCAATTTTATTTTATGTGAACCCGGTTCTATCCCATAGTCATTAATGACCCGTTTTTACGTCACAAATTTTTTTCTCTAGTAAAGTTCTTTTCTTTTGTGTTGTTTTGTTGCTATAATTTGTGTGAATTCGTTTCATATGAGTCATTAATGACAGAACCGTCTCATATATAAAACGGGTATACTTTGATATGTATAGGGAACCCAAAAATGGGAAGGAAATATTAGCAATGTGAAGCAAAAAATAAAACACTTTTTTTTTTAGAAATGGTTTGCATTAACTACTGTATTATGGATTGGTAAGTTGTTGCATGGTGAATGCTTAGGTGTCTGTAATTTTGGTTGTCATTAAAAGGTCTATATACTTGGACTTGGAAATAAGGACTATCTGAGATTGAATCTTATTCAATTTGAATGCAGGAGCATACAATTCGCCGATGGAGGGTGAGACGAATTCAGAGGGAGAGGAATCGTAGATTGGGTTGTTAGAGGGAGATGTATGTTTGGTGAGTTATTATTCTTTGTCTCTAATTTATCTGGTTACTTGGATGATTGCTGTAACCTATATGGTGCAAATAGTAGACGACGCTTCATAAGGTGGTCTTCAAAGGATGAGCTCATTATGTTGTATGGGTTACGAAAACCGAATTGAATTATAGTGCCTTTGGGCAGTTAGATTTGTCCAATTGTCCTGCACCTTCTAGCTGCCATGTCAGCGGAGTTACATGCTTGTTTAGGTGAAACTGTTGTGTCCAGGCCTCCACGGACACATCAAGATTTCCTAATAGTTGCCCCATGAGGTTCAATGCTTTAGTTACTCGTGCTCTCCAATGTCTATGTCTACATGTGTTCATAGCTTGCCTCAGTATAGACCCTTTCTTTTAGTTTTGAGACCAAGCACAAACCTTCTTTGTCTCCTGTTTAGTGGCATTGGGGACATAGCTGCTTGTTGCTTACATTTGGTTTTCTTATAGGTGAAATCCACTAAAAAAAGAAGAAAGTTTTCTATAGTTGAAGTAGTTAGGTACTTGGGTGCATATCATTACAGCTTACAGAAGATGCTGGTTGTTGGAGATGTTAAGACAGGATCTAGATTATGGCGTCATGACATGGCTATATAGTTTATTATAGTGAATCCAACTGTGAAATCATTCTTACAGGCATGACTTAAGATCATAGTGTACTGCTAGTTTGGAGCCACCCAAATATTTACGGGGCTGGCTTTATATCATATTTTCTGAATAGATTAATGTCATTTAACAGAGTGAACCTAATCATGGCTTCCATTATTTGTTTCTGCTGGATCTGAGGTAGTTTTTAGGTGTCTCGAATTTATCAACACAAGTCTATTATTGGTCTGTTGGTTTGTGATGATAGTTGGGTGTGAAACCTGATGATAATATGTAATTTGGTTTTGCAGGCTTCCACCAATTGTATATGTGTTCCAAAGGTGGACGCTAGATGGGTGTACCGGAGACTGAGAGATCATTTTACTCTGCTTGGGCTGAATAAAGCACATGCCAAAGCAGACTGATTGTTAGGGAGAGACAGAAGCTGCAGAGAGACCTTGTTCAGGATAAATTTCGCAAGCGTGTACGTTTCGACAGAGCATGTAGACTGACTTGACGAACATAGATATGCTTGTTGTAATGTTGAATGTAATTGTTTGTGGATAATTATAGTGTATGACCAAATCCAACATTAAGGATGTTCTTGACAAGTGCATCTTTCATGAAAAATAGAGATGCCACTAGTCTAGAGCATCCCTCATTTGTTGTACATAGCATTGGAATTATTTATCTGGATAAAATATCTTTTTCAACAACCTTGACCCAGCATGTGTTAGATTGTTTCATACTATCATATCACTGTCAGCATTAACAATTGACGTTACCTTGTTAGTTAGTATTCCTAAAGAAATGATCTACGTTGGCAGGTTGATGGCGCATCCCTGCGAAACTGATTTCAGTTATATTAGGTTGAAGGAATAGACAGTATACTGAACAGTGAACATGTGAGTCTAGCTTTTCCATTCGTTCTTTTCACGTTGATTGGTTGGCATTTGCACCTTGCTAACAAAACCATAGCTGGAGGCAACAAATCAACGATGACTTAGGCAGGAAACTAAACTTGAAATCTTGCAACAACATATTCTTTCTAATCTTTCATACAACAAATAATGCCCACAACATCATAAGGTGTTCAGTGATGGCACAAATAATGCCCACAACATCATAGTTGTATGATTGTAGAGGCCCAAATCTAAAGGGCAACTACTTGCCTAAAAAACAATTGAAGTACATGGTAGTATATATCTCTATCAAATTGAATTCTCTGAAATGTCTGAGTATCTATGCAAGCTGTATTTCTGTAGAGGGCTTCGGCCTCCCAGGTGTCTTGGATATTACAAGGAGTATGAAGGCAGGACCTGAAATGAGCGGAATTTCTGGGATGAGAAAGAACATCAATTTCAAGTGAAGAAATATACTCAACTTAACGACTCAAACACGCACACAGAGGCAAATTAAGACAAGCAAGGTTAACACGAGAGATTGTTCATCGTTAGAAGTAGCTTGTACAACATGCTAAAATCTTTCAATTCAACAAGAAGCAAAAAGTCGAGCACCAGAACTTGAATAAATGAAAGCCATGAGTTTTATATTATGAGTGCCAATGAAATCTCCTAGTTCTTATACACCCAGGCCTTGAGGGCACATACCAGTAGTTTTTTTTTTTCCTTCACCTTGTTTTGAGTAGGTTGAGGACACAAAACTTGCTGTAAACATTGGAGTGCCCTAAGAGAATTAAAAGTGCCTAGGAGGAGAAATAGTATAATTGCAAAGCAGGACCCCGTAGGGCGTAGTATGATTATTTCTTAAATGAAACAAAATAAGTAGAATACGAATGGCGTTTAAAGCTTGGTAAAGTAACAAAAATTGTCAAAACAGAACCTCCTCCACCAACTACCAAAATCCAGGACAAAATGTTGTATCTTCGATACACATACGGTACAGCCCCGGTCCACCACAGATGAAATGAAACTAGTTAAGAGTACACAAATAAAAAGAATATAGAGGTAGATCAATGTCGAAAGTAATATAAAAGCAATGAAGAGTTGAAGACTTACAAGTTATAAGACATCATGCCTTCTTGGTAAGAGCAATGTTAGCTTCCGTAGAGGCCTAACATCCTCAGCTCAGATATATGGCCAGCGTCAAGTTCGGGGACATTTTTACTCTTCTCTCTATCTTCTACTACGTATTCCTGCAGAGAACAATCATATTAAGATATCTGTAGTTGAAAAAGTAACAAGAACTAACAAAAAGAAGGTTCAATCAAAAAAGACAGACATGCTTCATCAATCATTCCATGAGCAAATCACAGAACATAAAACAAACATTGAAAGTGCTCCAAACCACAAATACATCCAGCCCTTAATCCATGACGCCTTAAAAGGGGCTTAAACTTTATACCTTAGTCAATTCTTGCTTAGCAAGAACATGATAATGGCGTTCATTAATCCTCTGTCCACATATTATGGCAATGAAAAAACCATACAGCAATCCCACCAAAAGAATGGCCAAAACTGCAACATAGGACACAGATTGATGGTCAGTGAAGACCATTAATATTGATTTGTAGCTGAGTTAATAACAAGATCTACACCAGAGGAATTTCTGGGATAAGATAAAACCATATCAGGAAAGAGATCTATTTAAAAAACATTTATATTAAAACAATTCTCTTTTTTCTAGACAAGAAAAAGTTATATACCAGCCATTGTATAAAATCCATAAGGGTGTTCTTCATAACCAAACATTTCACGTAGTTCGTCACCATAGAATTTGTATACCAGCACACCTAACAAGGTCACAATCTGTCAAAAATCAAATTGAGATACTTCAGAGTTAACATATCAGGCACGAAGGAGTATACACAATTACATAAGAACAACTTTTGAGATAGAACACTCCTCCCAAAAACAAAGGAAAATATGGTCAATGTCAAATAACAATCCACCAGCAATGCGTAAGACTAGCAATTCTTACACTTCATGGCATTGAAACAATAAAAAAGAGGCTATCCGAGTCTCGTAGTCTAAAATTTGTGTAACCAATATTCATTTTGTGTGAATATAATTAATAGAAGGCCCAAAGTTAAATAGAACAATACATCTGGTAGTTATCCACATCCATAAGCTTCAAAATCACCCCAAAAAATGTACAAAATTTGAAAGTATAGCCGGAAAAACTGAAATGCTAACAGTTGGGTAATTCAATGCAACAACGGAAAGTGGCGGACTTTTGACAGCAATACAGCATCTTTTCAGTGTACATGCAAGTATGCAACTACTAAGCTGATTGTAGGATAATTTGGTCATACTGTCTAAACAACGTCTGTACATCGTCAAACTTGCTAGACTTGACAACAATCAGAATACATATCTTTTCAATATTAATAAAAGCCATTTTTAGCAAAGAGACTCATTTTTCAAGCCTTGTGCCAAAAGTAGTACGCTGATGTCACACGCTGAATGGGTTCAAGTAAATTGTAAAAGACCAAACACTTCGGTAAAAGGAAGCAGCCGTCCTTCCACTTCGACCAGACAAGGTAAGATTGGGTACTTGTGTACATATTGACCTCCCAAACCTAACCATGTCAGAGTTATGCTAGATTGTATTTATTGTTGTTGTAACAGACTACCCACACGGACAATAAAAAAAAGAAGTTTCAGCTTCGTATCATATCTCCTAAAGTAACTTTGGGAACTCTGTAGAATTTAGACCTAAGGGAAACAGACTAAACCAACTTGATGGTGAACACCACGACAGCCAAGAGGTATTGAATGTTCACTTGATTACAAATAGACAATGACTCTTGCGTGTTTATCACACCAACTCAACCAATTTCTAATCAACATAAAATTTGGAGTAAGAAAACTCACAAGCATATGTTCGATAGAAGTATATCACATAAAATTATGCTGTGTTTACTATACCAGCTGAACAACGATGAAAATGAAGGCATGGTCCCTAGCCACAAGGAACTGAAATTTCAATCTCAACCACCAGCGATCGGTTGGGACATTTGCTCGCAATAAGAACCTCGCCCGACATTCTGTACAATGAGCAAACGCAAAGCCCTCCTTTGTAGACCTCCAATTGTCTAGGCACGACCTGTGGACATATTTCTGGGTGCCTTTGCAATGACATGGAGCAATCAAGTCTTCCTCTGACAATAGATAGCAGCTAATCAATTTCTTACATTAGGAGACTTAGAACTCAGACAGTACACAACAAAAAAATAACATAGCCATTAATCCCAAACTAATTATGGTAAGCTAACATGGATCTTTACGAAATTCGAAGTAACACAGACACACCTACGCACGCGCACACTCTCACTCTCACTCTCACACACACCCAAAACAAACTCACACACCACAGAACACACATACAAGCACACACCATACAGTCATACACACATCATTAGATAAATAAGTGAACTCAGGCAGCATAGGACCACATAAAATAAAAATAAATATAAAGTTCAGGGTGATAGATGCATTTCTTTGGGAAACATGATAGCGAGATCCTGAACGGGAATACATAAAATAACAAGCCACAAGCCACAACAAAAATAGACTGGACAGCATATATAACTACCTTCATTGTCCAGGCATATCCGGCATTGTGGTTGTTCAGCATTCACAAGACTGCAGTTCTCATCGACATCAATATTTGTTGAGTTATTTGCTACAGAAGTTTCCCCGTCAATTGTTCTGATTTCACACAGTGACGCTGGTTCAATGGGCTCTTCCACAAACTGGGACTCAGACAAGATGGGCTGTGTTTCCGAAATGTCATCTATGTGAGTCCCACTTGATGCTAATTGCATTATGAATAGAAGATTAGGATCACACAGCAAGAATCATTCTTTGCTGTATACAGCTCCTCAACCATTTGAGAATTCAGCAGCGAAGAAGCCTATAAACGGGAAGTACTGATTTCATAAGTTAAAGTTTTGAGAACAGCCACTGAAAGGTCACAAGAATGGGGAACTTACTTTAAAAAAAAAAGATTCGGTATAACTTTCAATAACTAAATAAAAAGATCAGTATAACTTTTGGCAAGACAAAAACAAATTAACGTCCGATACACTGTATACAGCCATTAACAGAAATTCAACTCTAGGAATAGCAGTAAACTAACAACTACATATGGCATGATATCGTCACACTCGCTCCTTCATTGCTTTAAGATAACCTTCCAAGGGTACAAATCTAATCCGACAAGAAACCATGTTGAGGACAGCAGCACGGTATGATTATAAGTTTATAAATAAGCATCTAGTGCTGTCTGGCTTACCATACTGAGCAGCAAGGTAGAGCTTGTTGCAACCTTAAGCAACTTATTAACCAGTCATATGCTATTTCCATATAACCTTTCTATGGATATAATTAACACCTCTTATCCATTTTTGTGAGGGTTACACTACCTCATAATTCTCCATTACCCTAGCGATAATCAGTCAAAGAATATCTCATCACGATAACGGCCATTATATATCTCTTCACGATAACGGTCATTACACTATCCAAGCACACCAAAATTACATCCTTCTTTGGAAAACAACAAAACTAGCATTCATTAAATCACGACAACCGTGATCCCAAAACGAGTAAAACAATTCCAATCCCTTTGTGCAAAACACATTATACTATCCAAGCACACCAAAATACATCCTTCTTAGGAAAACAACAAACTAGCAGTCATTAAATCACGACAACCGTGATCCTAAAACTGTAAAACAATCCCTACTGTGCCAAACACTTTATTCTCAACTACTGCCCCATACAACTAACAACTCACTCACTCAGTCTCATCATCTATGCACACATACTCTTTAAACCTTAACTACCGGCTCGCCTTTTCGCTAAAGATCACTTCTTTCTTGATTTCCAAGGCTTTAAATACCCACATTAAGCTCTACCATATGAGCTAGAAAACAAGCAAATGCCCTCTTTAATAAGCTATAATTCTACATTTTAAAATCAATCCAATTTGTGGGTCATTCTAAAAACACGTACCCATTTGCTCAAAAGTCATAATTGATGCAAAATATGCTCTATATGGGTACTTACAATGAAATTACACAAAAGGGTCATTTTACATTTATGCCCAAAAAGGAGATTACCAAAAATAATAGATCATATTTACCATCAAATAGAAAGAGATGATTAAAAAAAGGGAAATAATTGCAGGGATGTAAGTATATACGAAAGAGAGAAAAGATTACCAGATTGTGAGACACATTATTGTTTCGCAACTGAGAGCTCAAAAGGGTAAATGAGAAAACACTGAGTTTTTTTTTGGGTGTTTTGTGGAGATATTGATTGTTTTTAATTTAACGAAAAAAATGAATGAAAATGGTTGTTGCTGTGAAGACCAGAGATTCAGACAGAGCTGGATACTAGGAAATGAAAAGTAGAAGGCCGCGCGTCGGGTTATCAGTCAAACAAGTGACGTGATGGGACAATAATAATAAGGTAAATCCGTAAATGTAATGTGTACTAATGTTTGTAGATTTGAGTCACCGTAGTAGTAGTTTTTTCACTCTGATGTGTGACTGTGTGAGGTGACGCTAAAAGGTTGTTAATCTCAATTCTCAACTTGTCAGATAAGTTTAACTATTGTAATTAAGTCGTGTTAGTTTTGTTAGCTGTACCAGGCAACTTATCAAATAATCCCCTATTAATAAACATTTTATATTTAAATATTACCCCGTATACCCCTTGTAATTGTCAATTACAATTGTATTCTAATGTCATTTTACATTAATTAGGTTCAACTATTTTATCCAAACACCGTAATTAGATTATATATTAAGCTTCAACTAACCAATCAGCTTCAGCTCCAGTTTTAGTTTGGTTTGCCGAACAGATCCTAATACGTCAACCACACCTGCTACATCACCTTAATTATTATCTACTCCAGCACCTCAAAACTACAACACTCCATACAATTACATCACTTGACAGCAATACCAAACTAAGCCGAAAAGAACATACCCCTAATCAATGTGTTACACCTTAATTTTCTCTAATTCAATTTTTTTTGGTTGATTTTTAAAATTTTATAACCCTACAAACTATTAAGATAAACCATAAATCATTATCACCTTTTTTTAAAATCACTATTATGTAATCGAATTAGTTTGATTAAAATTTTATGGGTGTGCTTTGTGTTTATAAAAATTCTATTTTCATTATTTTCGCCTGACTAATTTAGTTTATTTCTCTAATAGAAATTCATAATAATTTCATAGTGTATATATTCACTTTTTATTCAAGAACCAGTTTGTAGCTCCACTCTCCCACTCCACTCTCTCACCTCTCCCCAAAACCATGGAGGGACCGACGACAGCCGGAGGACCATCACAACCACAAGACCCATCCCAAGCCCAAGCCCAAGCCCAAGCCCAACAAGCCCGTCCCGTAGAGCGACTAAACCCAGCAGTGCTGCAACAAATAAACATAGAATCAATAAAAACACGAGCCATAAGTTTATTCAACACAATCACTCGCATCCTCGAAGACTTTGACTTACTCTCTCGCTCTAACGCCCTTCCCAAATGGCAAGATGTGGTGGGCCAATTCTCGATGGTCAATCTTGAGCTGTTTAATATCGTTGAAGATATTAAAAAGGTTTCTAAGAATTTCGTTGTTCATCCTAGGAATGTTAATGCCCAAAATGCCACTAGTGAGTTTTACTTATTTACTTCCTTTCTTTCTTTCTCATCATTTCATGTTTTTGTTTATTTGTTTATTTACTACTTTTTTCCGTGTTTTTGTTCGTCTGTAGAGACCTGAACTAAATAAAGTCGAACAAAACACAGCCTTAGTTGACACGTAGAATTTAGTAAAATAAAGACCAATTTACCCTTCTTGTTATATTAGATTAGAAGTGACCCAACCCCTAGTTTGGAAGTTAAAAAGGTGAAGTTGTAAAAACCGAGGCCATTAGTTAGGAAAAAAGACCAATTAATGGTGTGTTTTGTTCGTACGTAAAGAAACTAGTTAAGGTTATAACTAAAAAACTGAACTGTAGCACTATAGACGAACAAAACATAGCGTAAGGCACACTAGACCGGATTGAACTGAACTGAAATGGATTTTAAACTTATGAGCCCAGCTGAAAAGTGGGGGGAATAAGTCGGGGAGAATAGTGATTAGGCAAAATGGGTAAATAAATATTTTGGCGCTTGTTATTTTAGAGAAGTTGTTGGAAGTCAATACTTGAATGTAGCAATGGGTCAATCTCGGAAACAACCTCTCTGGTTTCTTAAACAGGGGTAAGGTTGCGTACATCCTAACCCCGAGTACCCTCATTGAATGGGGATTACACTCGGTTGTTGTTGTTGTTGTTTGAAGTCAATACATCAATTTAACAATTTATCATGAGGAAACAGCCTCTTTGTGTACAAGGTAAATGCTAAATCTTGGAAACACAAATTTGACTAGGTTGTTGTTGAAATAATGAGAAATTAAGTTCGTTTAAGTTGTATTATGATGGGGAAACAGGGTATTTGTTCAATGAGGATAAAATAGTACTTAACGAAAGCAGATAGACAATTGAACGGCATTTTCTGTTGCAACGGCAGCTAATGATTGGTCATCATCTCTGTTTGATGTAGTACTTCCTGTCATGTTGTCTTCGAAGCTCTTACCTGAGATGGAAGTGGATGACAATTCCAAGAGAGAGCAGTTGCTACAAGGCATGCAGAATCTGCCCGTAACGTCACAAATTGATAAACTTAAGGTAATTTGAGTTATGTATATGAATAGTTATCGAAGGAATAATGAATGACATGTTTAGTTGATAAATCAGTTAGTTATAGACTTTGAACAATTTTCTTTCCCAGGCTAGAATTGATATGATTGCTGCGGCCTGTGCTAGTGCTGAGAAAGTTATAGCTGATACCCGTAAAGCCTATGGCCTGGACACTCGTCACAGGATGATCACTGTCCCAACTTTGGACAAGGCTTTCTCTGCCAAAATTCAAGAACAGGAGAATCTTCTTCGAGCTGCTGTTAATCAGGGCGAAGGTGAGGTTTCCTGTAGTTTAAGCTTTGTTGTACAGATGAAGTAAAACTTTTTCTTCTGCATCTGTTTCTGTGAAGATCACTTCAAATTATCTGGCAGTGTCTATTTGAACTCTTAAATTTTGACATGATTGTTATAGGGCGCATTCTCAAGCAACATTAAATAAAACAAATTGCAAAAGTTTAAGCTTTGAATTTATTTACATGTTAAGAATAAGGCTTATTAAATATAAGCTGCCTCTACTGAATGAGCACTTGCTGAGAATAGAATTCGGGGTATATGTGGCATCGGTCTGTTCTAGCGTTTCTGCATAAAGGAGCCGGAAATTTTACTAGCTTATAAGCATTTGTACTTGACTGATGTGTTATATCTACTTCTGTATATGACTCCTGCTTTAAACATCTGACCCCCATCAGTTCCCTTTAAACCCCAATGTTCACCTAATCACCTATCTTTTCTTCTGGAGTGTCACACTCACAGAACCAAATCAATTAGCATTTTACTGCAGTATAGTCTATTGCTGAAGTGGTGGAACAACTATTATACACTGCTTCTGACACGCCATTTGATTGCTCTGTTTTCTGTTTTGCAGGACTACGGCTGCCTGTAGACCAGAGGCATCCTACATCTCCGCTTCCTTCACATCTTGTTGATGTGCTTACTGTTAATGACGCGGCTCAGACATATAATGATGGATCTGGTAATCATATGTTGTTTCTGGCCATTTGTAGCCATTTCATCACTAAACCGGATATTATCATGGAACCATGCTATGTTTCTCCTTTCAGGCATGTACTCGAAAAATACGCCTCCTATGTCGTCAGGCAATATCAATAATCAGGGTACTTCCTTGCAGGTAAATTTGTATGTGTTTTTTTTTGCTTGTAGATTTCAAGTCTTGGATTGACTAGCTGTTTTTGATTTGACTGAGAAGGTTGATCTGGTTTGAACTCATATAGTCATATACTCATATATAGCGCTATTTTGGCACCGCACTGATCTTTGCATTGGTTGTTGTAGTTGCTGTCCACTTGTCTTTTAGTCTTCCAAATGTTTGCCTTTTGATTCCTTGTGAGTTGTGACTCCGCATTAGCAATCTTACCATTAATCAGATACCTGAACTTGTCTTCTCCATGTGAATGGATATTTCTGACCTAGTGAGATTTTGCTACTGACTAGTTGTCAGGAGGTCGAGGTGTGAGCCATTCTTTCCATCGTGGTGTCAAGCATTTAGTCTTGCATCCATAGAGGTTCCATACTTCCATACTTTTGTCTGTCTTCCTGCTACTTTTGTGAACTTATTGTTGCATTCTTTGGTGCTTTAGACCCACAGACCAGAATTTGCTTGTATAGTTGTTTGTAGCTTGCTGGCTTTAGTTTTAATTATAATAATAGCATGCGTTGTTATTCCTCATTCCCATGCAGGCTTCTGGGGGACATACTCTGGGGAGATCAGTGCCATCACCTTCTACTGCCACAGCAACATCTTCTTTCGAAAATACCACATCCCCGTTACCTTATGCTAATTCTCCTAGATCCAATGTGATGAATGCTCCATCTCCCCAGCAGCAAACAATCCAGCAACAACAGCAGCAGCATCAACTGCAACAGAGGCAGAAGTTGTTGCAGCAGCTACCCACTCAGCAACAACATCTTCTTGCTCAACAATTTAGGCAGGGATTGGGCCAGGTATTGTATGTGCTTATGTTTGATTTATAGTGTACATTTGAAGTTCTGTGTGCTTGATGTGGTCTATTATGTCCATATTATATTCTTTTGTTTCCTTGCAACGATTTGTAGTCCTGCACTCCTACCCCATCTCCTGCTGCTTGTTATGACCTTTCCAACTTGTCGCTCTCCACCAAGTGGTTTTAGAACCCTAGAAGGTCAATTATGGAATAATTTCAATATTGTTTAGGGTTGTTGTTGACTCGTGTCCACAGGGCCATGTAATTTATGGTTTAGCACGATGTTATGTGAGGTTAAGACCAGCGTGGAAATGATGGTGGGGAGATTTGTATCCAGAAGTATAAGTTGACTTGTATCTAGAGGGTGTATGAGGGTACTTAATTGAAAGGAAAGTTATAGTTTTTCTTTTTGATTTTATTCCTCCAAAATCCAAATGGCTCCATAATGTTGTAATTATTGGATGGATACTAGCTTTTGTAGACTATCCTTTGTCTATTTTGCAAAGTAACTGGTCTAATTTGTAACCTTCTATCAGGAGAACAGCTTGTCCACCTCATTAATAAAAAGTTTTCTAATCTAAAAATTATTGGATGCACACTTTTTCTTTGTTCAGACCCCTGGTTATGTAGTTCTCCTCTTGTGGCTGTTGTAGGATGAAGTGGAAAGAAAGGGATTGTTTTTGTTTGTAAAGGTTGTTACTGGGTAAATTGTTGTTTACCAGCTTTACAAAATTATGAAGTCATTTTTTCGTAGCCTAAGTCATGAGAAAGTTTAATGATGATGGCTGAAAATAGAGAAAGAGAGAGAGAGCATTTAAATGAGATTTCAACTGTTGACGGTGGCTTTTAGTTGATAGGTACTTATGTGGCAGAGTTTTACTAAAGTTCAAAGTCATATATCTTAAAATTTCGGGTTATTGTTGTTGAATGATCATCTTTTCTCTTGGCAGAACCAATTATCTCAACTACATGATTTGCAGACTCAGGCTGCGCAAAAATTCCAATCGGTATTTTGTAATCCTTTCTCCCTTCTCTATATTCACATTTCTTGTCTGGGCTGGTTTGCTTCCTCGTTCATATATCAGGACCATGTTGGATGCAGTAAAGATTATTAATGTTCATTAAACTTAATCCTCCATTTCGCTTCAGTTTTGACGGGTACCCATTAGGGCTATGATTATCATGCTTTAGCTCTTAACAAGTGTCATTCCACTAGAATACAAATGAATGTGATATGTACGGAGTATGTATTTTGCTTTCATCTTCCCAATGAGATTTAATACTCTCTTATCCTCTGAAAGTGATTGATGAGAATCTTGATGGATTCTCTTTGGCTGCTGCTGTTGCCGTTGTTGTCATGTCTTGATGGAATCTTACCGTATTGTTTACTCCAGCTTCAAGGACAGAATACAATGCAATTACCTCAAACGCTAGGGAATCAACAGTTTCAAAGTAGGCAGCTGCCCAGTGGACAAATGATGCACGGTCTAGGGCAAAGTCAACTAGGGCAAGGAAATCAGCTAAATCGGCATATGGGCCAATTTTCTGCCTCGGCCAATTCAGCATTGTTCAATGCTGCTCAGAGTACACCTAATGCTCAAATGGTAAATTGTTCCCTTTGTGTTTGACAACATGGACTTGCATGTACTTTTTCTCCTTTCTTTTTGTTGGATTGCTTTACTCAGAACTCAGTAGTTTCTTTTTATGTATCTTGGAGTCCTCATGAGTAGTAGTCTGGATGACAAGAAACAACAGGGCGGATGACGTTGTTCTGGCTGAAAAACTGTGCACTGTCATTATAAAAATTGGACTTACTGTGGTCTTCTTCCTAGTTTTGCCTATTCTTTCCATATTGTTCCCTTTTATTTTTCAGTCATCTCATCCTCATCTGTATCGACTGTATGTGAGCCTGTATAAACTCCCTCCGTCCTGGTTTAAATTGTCCACTTGGAAAACTTTTCATATATAAGAAACTTCCTTTAATGACTAAGATACCCCTTCCACCCCCTAACCAACCTATTCCTCATGGGCTCATTCACTCTCTTCATTGCAACTAGAACTGAAGGGTAGAATGGGAAGTGAAAGGAATTCTAAAGTGGACTGTTAATCATGGACATAAGGAATACTGGCAATTACATTTTGACGAACGGACTATATATTATGTAATATTGTTTATGTTTTGGCTTTCTATCTGTACATGTTGTGAATCAGTAATCTATTTAAATTAATATCTGGTCTTTTATAATAAAACTCCCATCTTTATGTTGTACTTGAAGCATAAATCTAATGCCGACATCATTGGATCCTGTTTAGCTGTGGGAAGATTCCTGGTCACCATTGTCACATTTTTGGCCTCCTTGTGGGCCAAGTCTGTTGTTTGTTTTAGGAATATTTCAATTCCAAATTTACAACGTAATTAGGGGAATTTGTAATTATTACTTGAGAGGATGTCTTATTCTCATAAATGTTTCTTAATAAAAAATTTCTTATCAAAAAATAAATAAATGGGCTATCATACTTGTTATGTGGATAAATGTTCTTGAAATAATTTTCTGTTTTACTCCTATGTCAGATGTCAAACATGTCAGCTACAATGGCATCACAATCATTGCTCCCAAGAATGCAGGTGAGTGTTTTGATAGTTATCTTCATTGATGGTCACTTAAATCATACTCTAGTTTCACCTTGCAGAGGTAAGATGGCATACACATTTACTTAAGCCAGATATCATGGCTCTTGGATCGTGTTGTTCTGGGGCTTGTGTTATGTCTGTGGAACCTGAGACTGCTGACTACTGTAAGATTATTGATGTTTGCAGCAAGAGTTGGGATTCCAACCCTTGCAGTAGAGTTTTCTTCGAGTAGTTTGGAGATTTCAGTTTTGTGAGTCCTGATTTCATCTACCGAAAGATAAAACTGAGATAATGGAAGCTAGGATTGGGGTTCCCTTTTCTGCTTGTAATGTAGTTTTAACTCTTAATTGTCCACAAACTTGTCAATTTCCGCAAAATGTATTTCGTGAATATTTTTGTGATAGTATCGTCCCTAAACTATTGTGCATGCTTTTTGATGGCAGCAATATGCATTAGGTGGTAGCAACCCTCAAAGGGCTCATTCTCCACAGATGCTTGGCGATCAATGTATGATGTTTAAGTTCTTGCTTTGTTTCTTTTGTGCTTAGATTGATTGAATTCCTAATTTCTGTCACCCTTTGTCTTCATTGACATGGTCTTTTGTACCTCTTCTGAGATTTTATTCTTTGGCCATCTTCCTTTTCAGCATTCAATATGGGAGCAAATCCTGCCAGCATGATGACCTTACCTCAGCAGCAACAGCAAGTCCAACAAGGTGCTTTTGGTAGCATGCAACAAAATTCCCAGAATCTACAGTCTAGCATGCAACAAGGTGCTCTTCAAAACACAGCCCAAAATATCCAGAATTTTCAACAACAAAGACAACAGAATCCACAGTGATCATATCATTTGTTTAACTTATATGACTACCACAGTTTCCTTTCTCTAAAAGAAATTGTAAATGATATGAAATGAAAGTAGTAATTTATGTTCATCTCAACTCCCAGTGATGCGGAAAATATGGCTTTGCTGGGTGCTATAGTTGTGCATTTCCTGTGTGTATGAGTGGTAATCTTGAGTTGTGAACCATGAAGTTAAGTAGATCGTGAATTCGTGACTTAAACCCGACATCGTACTTCTGAGCTCTAGGAATGCCAGAGTGAACATTTAGATTGAAAGAATGCGGAGAGAAAGTGGCACAAGGTTGGAGGGTTATGCTTGTCACTTTATTCGGATGGAGAATAAATTTGCAATAATGTCAGTTCATCAGGAGATATGGTTCTTTTTTCAGTGAATACAAATCTTTGCAACCATATTTGCAGGATATATACACTCCAACAGCAATCCAGAAACGCTTTAGATCCCTTGTTGATATTTACACTTAACTCTTGCCCTGCAATGGTCAGTCACCGATCATTCAAACCACCAACATTTCTGTACATAGGCGACTGCCTTGTGGTAAACTGGCACTCGTTGAAAAGTTGAAGGTAGTACACAGTAAATGACTAGTTCTGGTGGAGTTTGGATTGCGAGCCTGTGTCCCATGAGCAGCAGTTGCAGCATCGAAGTAAGAACCACAACAACCTGCAATTACGAAGTGTACTCAACATCAGAAACAGAACTTCTAGTTTCGGTTCCTGATACAATTGAAGCCAAACGGTATGAAGTCACAAACTCAGAGTGCCTCCTCATTTCAATAACAACGATATATGATCAAATAACTTATGTTAGTTTGGATATCCATGTCCTATTACCACTTATATTCTAGTTACTGCATAAAAATGAGAAAAGAGGTTGAATTGTTGAGGAAAGAAAATAGAACTTGATTTCCTGGATTTCCTTGACCTTCCCCCTTTATTTTTGCTTCCCTCTGCAACCCAGACAAAGATTCTTTTAACCGTTTTACGTTTGTAGCTTTGAGCATGTGACTTAGTGGTTCACCACTCTCTACTACAAGTCAACCTGATTATAGTGAAATGAGAGAATAGCAAAGCGCTTCTGCATCATATCCTATTCCTAGTCTTGCTAAAGCTACGTGAACCCTTGGCCACAATTTACCGATTCAAATGAAAATCGGTATCTATGAACACCTTGAAACATTTAGAACTAATGCAAATTAAACATCAGAGCCTTACAATTCATGGAGGCATGACGAGCTGTCTGGCAATGAGTTATCTGTAGGCATAGACTGGTCTACCGAGAAGCTCGACGGGGCAGATGCACTTTTGAAGATAGACAACTTTGTGTCACTTAGGGTTGAGTCTCTTACAATCAATGAATGAGCAGCATCAGCTGGTGATAATGGCGGCGACAGGGACGGGGAGGAAGAGAATAAGTAATTCTCATCGTCTGGCCCGGTACTGATGGGAAGTGGTGGAGAAGAAGGAGCTCTTGCTGGTGGTGATGACGTTGATCCTGCTTCCTTTACATTGTTCATATCTTTATTTTCTCCTCCTCTTCCCGACACGTTCTACTCCTCCCTTCCTATTTAGAATTCTTCAGAAGGTAAACTTTAAAAGTTCAAAGGGTCGGTAAAATATTGTCTGATGGTGACTCATCAAATACTTGGGAGCTTTTATATAGTATTACCTAACGGTCTCATCAATGAGGTAGCTTTAGCTTTAACAGATGAATGGACTTAGAAAACGTTAAGACCAGTTGGTGAAAGTGTGCTATTAGTCTTAGCTCAAGGATCATGCATACTTAGCGCATGCACTCTGACTGGTATTTCTGTTGTCTAATATACTCGTATATTCTAATCATTTGCTCCTCATACTATGTTTTTAGTCTATGATTTTATAGAAAATGTTGGCACATCTAACATACAGCAGCCAATAGCAACATCATCAAATATCAATTGCGGGAGTTACTTACACAGAAGCATAAGAATGTATATAAGGTAACTTGATCTTTCTTCTTAGAAACTAGAATCCCATACTTACCTGTTCAAGTCTCAGAATGTTTGCAGGAGAACCATCATCATTACAATTCGATCTGTGGGAGGAACCTAGGTGTTGCTGGTCTATATGAACACTTCGATCACCTATACAATATGATTTTTTTTATTTTTTTATATTTGCCAAAACAGCAATACTGATCAAACTATTTACCAATTCTTTTTTCCAGAATAAGAAAAGAAACGGCAAAAATTCAACTTTAAACCAAAAAGAAAAAAAAACGTCAGGCACACACACACTAGAGAATTAACATCTGTAATTACAGTCTGGCACTCAGGCCGTAAGACTGTAAGAGGGGAAAGTAGAAAAAGTCCAGGATCTTGTTCAAGCATGACCTCATTTCTAGGCAATTCTAGCACATCACTGCAGGCCTCAATGCCATCTCCGCACTTTTCCTCATCAAGGTCACCAGATTCTTTATGGGCATAACTTGTGCAAACCCATGTGGGCTTAACCCAACACAAATCGGCCTCAGAAAGTAGAAGCCTGCACAGAATAGTGTCTTAAATGTTACATGAGGTTTTTGAACTGAAGCAGGCACTCATAATTCTGTAACGTCTTTAATTACAAAGTTGTTGGCAACTTTCCTTGTAGGCTCCCTCAACTTACCATCAACTGAAAATAATATATGCAACATCCTCCCTCAAGGTGAATTCTGCTGAAGCAAGCCATCCAAATTTTGAGACGGCATTCTCTCGTAAGGGTTATCTCTAGCACTTCTATGGTGCACCTGGTGTATAGAAGCGTATTGTTAATTCCACATTCAGCGGACAGCTTCTCTTGGTTCCTTGTTCGGTATCGTTTTATGTTTTTATTTTCAAATTATGGAAATTAAAACTTGAAACCGATGTGAATCAGGGTCATTAATGATAGAAAATGTTGATGGATACCCCTTCGATGGTTATCAAGAACATTAATAACCTATTCTTCTTTTTCTTTTTTTGAAAAGGTGATAAAAACACAAATAACCACAGAGGGGTCGTTACTTGTTAGTGACCCCATTAGTCATTAGTGACCAGTCTCATATCTGAACGGGTTCACACAATTTTTTTCTGTTTTAATGTATAAACTAAGTAACTGACTATGTTCATACCAATAATTAGATGTTTTAGATAAGTTTCAGTCAATCGTGACTAAAGGGTATAATGCATGTACAACGGTCAGTGGCTTCCTCTAGGACAGATCGAGATCACAGATATGTGAATTGTCAAGGCAATAAAAATTTGGCAAAAAAGAAAATGCAAATTCACTAGCTATGATAGGGATATAGCGTGCACATTTTGACTCCAAGCAAAAAAATATGTAGCGTGTACATGGATTGCGGACGAAATTGTGATATAGTTTAGATAAATAGATGATGGGAAGTGTACACATATGTTGATTGCTGAGCTAGCATATTTGTTCTGATAGAAGTATAATGATTAAGTACTATTGCAATTGGATCATTAATCATTTAATCATATAAAGAAAAGAAAACTCACCGAATTTCCTCATTATTCAATTTTCAACTGTACTAATCCGCAGAATTATTACACTAGGTTTGACATTCTGAGATCGAGATGACCGGCCACCATCTCAGCAAGAAAAATACGAGTAAAAAATAATCGAAACACAGTCTCGCGCGGAATAAACTTTCATTTTAAGTGCGTATATAAAAGGATGTCAAGAAGAACACATTACACACGACACAACTAGCAACAGCCCTGATAACTAAGCTTGAAATTCATCTAGCTGCAGATTTTTGGCCTCGCTCTTGAAGGGTACACAACAATATTATGTCTAAACAAAGGTGAGGTTTACACCTTTATATAAGTTCAGAACTCTATGAATTGTATAGATAATTAGATATGTCCATATTCCATAACTTTACCTAAGCATATCTCCAATATATGTGAAAAATTAACTTATGAAAGTTGTGATAATTTTCCGCTACACTTTTACAATCTTATCTTCATTAAGTCAAATTTGTTTGAAATGGCATACAAACAGACCAAACTGTTGACTAACTTTCACTGGACCAAACAATAATCTTAGGTTTGAAGGCAAGGTTGCCCTTATCACTGGAGCGGCTAGCGGGATAGGAGAGGAAACAGCTAAGCTGTTTGCAGAGCACGGCGCTCATGTTGTTATCGTTGACATCCAGGATGAATTAGGCCAACAAGTGGCGGCGTTCATAGGCCTAGATAAAGCTACTTACATCCACTGTGACATAAGGAATGAGAAGCAAGTGGATGAGGCCATAAACCAGACCTTGGCAAAGTACGGGAGCCTTGACATCTTGTTCAGCAACGCTGGCATCTTAGGTCCACTCAGCAGCGTCCTTGACATGGACCTGGATAGCTTAGACAGCGTCCTCGCTACCAATGTTCGAGGGATGGCTGCAATGATCAAGCACGCAGGGAGGGCCATGGTGGGCCAAAAGACATGCGGTTCAATCATCTGCACCGGAAGCATATCCTCATTAACTGGAGGCGTTGGGCCTCATATCTATACGGTCTCTAAGCATGCGGTTCTAGGACTTGTCCGGGCAGCTAGTAGTGAGCTAGGTGCTCATGGGATCCGGGTTAACTGCTTATCACCCTCAGCTGTTGCAACTCCCTTAACTTGTAATAACGAATTCAATGCGGACGCAACCCAAGTTGAGGCTCTCGCCTCTGCAATGGCTACCCTTAAGGGTGTCGCATTAAAGGCTAGAGCTATTGCCGAAGGAGCTCTCTTTCTTGCCTCTGATGAGTCCTCCTTCATCAATGGACATAACCTTTTGGTTGATGGTGGATTTTCTGGTGGTAAAACCCCCATCATACTTGACCCCAGCCAATTAACGGATGGACTTTTGTCTCAATAAATTTTTCATATGTAGTCATGTAGATGACATGGCAAATATGGATGAAAAATTGATGACTAGGACTTGTAATTGGAAGAAGTTATTTTTATGACTATGGTATTTTGGCCATCTCATCATATGTACTTCTGTTTGATTAATCTGTGGGTACATTTCTGTTTATTTGATCGCACATTCGCACCCCTCAAACCTTTCAGACCTGGCTTTTCGTATTTGTTTCATGATAAGAAGCTATTATTATGTCAGCATTTCACTCGGTACAATAAATCCTGGCAAGTTCTGTCATTTCTTTTTCTGTACTTAGCGAAGAGTTATGTTTTGTGAGTTCTGGGCTCTTCAAGGACCTGCTAGCGTATTGTATCTTGCTCTTTTCTAATACTGTTACACAAAGGCCAAACAAAATAATCAAAGGGTGTAATGAGCAATCGCACGCCACACAAAACTTTAATTAATCGACACAGATCAGATCTATGGCTTTGCTAGAAAATGATAGATACATGAAGAATGAAGATCGTTATTACCAAATGACTTGTCATAATTTGGCCCTGAAAGGTGCTACTGAAAATAGCTCAGGATCACGCTCAAGTATGGCCATTTCATCTTCCCCAGCAGTGATCCAAGCCTCGATTCCTTTTCCACACTTGGTTCTCACTAGTACAGTACCCAACACTCACGTCTCCATCGTCGAGTGTCCAAATAACAGACGTACAGTCGTTTTTTTTATAAATAAAATCAGAAGCACTCCCAGCTCATTTCCCTGATTCATACATTGAAGTACAAAAAAACGAAATCAAATAAAAAAACAAACCCCCCGCCCCTTCCCATTCCTTTCTTTTCTCTTTATCCTTTCTACTTTTCCCCTTTCCCCTTCAATCCTTCACTTCCCCGGTCATCCTTATAAGTTATAGGCCTTGTTTGGCAATTAGTAGTTAGGAAGAGTAGTTAGTAGGTTGTAGTTGTAAGAGTAGTTTGACTAGTCAAAGTTGTTAATGAACTTGTTTGGTGAAGAACATTTGTGTGGGCCTAAATTACTCTTGATGAAATGCTGTTGGCAACAGCATTTGGAGCAAATTACACTACAAAACTACTAACTGCTAACATTAAATGTACCAAACAACTGCACCTACTAACTGCTAACTGCTCTTACTAACTACTAACTGCTCCTGCTAACTACTAACTGCTAACTACTCCTGCTAACTCCCAAACAAGGCCATAACCTCACTGCCCCTCACCCAACTCCAATCTCTCTCCTCTCATTCAAGTATCCTCCTCACCCAACTGCACTCTCTCTCCTCTCATTATTCTTCTCAGGTCTCCGTTCAGAGGAAGCTCTCTTCGTGTCTCCGTTCTCTCTCCTCGTTTTGCGTTCTCTCTCCTTGCGTCTCCGCTCTCTCCCCTTGACTGGTTTGTTTCCCTATCCCTATTCGCCTCTCCCTTTTGATTAATTTGATTGAATGATTTGGTTTTAGGGTTTTTGTTTTTTTATTTCACCTTTGTTGAATTTAGGGTTTTCATTCTTAAATTTGTTAATTTGGTTGTTTTGGATGAAGGGATTTTGTGGGTATTGCTTAATTTTTTGTGGGTGAGTTTGTTTTGGGTATTTAATTTGTTTTTTTGTTTTGTTGAATTTAGGGTTTTTGTTTGTTCTTTGAATATGTTGATTGGTTGTTTTTGTTGAAGGGATTTTGTGGGTGTTATTTATTTTTTGATTTTTGAGTTTCTTTTGTTTGAAAAGATTGTTCCTTTTTGATGTATGTTATTTTATTATTGATTAAGATTAGTAATAATTTGTAGACATGATGAAATTGGTAGTTCTATGTTGTGATGTGTTATCTCAAAAGGTGAAAGGTTGAATATTTTGGGAATTGAGGTTGAGGGTGATTAGTTTGATGATAGAATTCATATTGGAATTACTGGTTGTATGTGGGTTGTTGGTGATTGCTAGCTGAATGTTTTTAATTGTACTTACAACACTTGGTTTAGACATTGCTGGTGTAATTTGAATGTGGTTTGTGAGGAATAATTTGGGAAGTGAGGTGTTTGTGAGCTCTGAGCTTTATGATCTTGGCAATTTGGATCTTCTGCAAGCATAATGTATTGACCTGTTTGGTGCTTTTTCTTTATTGAGCATTCTTTTTTCCGTTCAGAGAAACAAGGACAAGGCGGCATTGATGCTTCTCAGCCATATTATGCGGTATTTTTGTTTTTACCGTTTTTTTTTGGTGAGATTTTTCTTTTTGGCTGTGGCTATGACAAACAATTTTAAACTTCCTTTGGTGTAAACCTCATGTGCAGTATCCTGATGGGAGTGGACAGTATGGTGAAAATAATCAGCCCGGTCTTGTATCATATGGGAGAAGCTATATTGCTGCTACACCTTACCAGTCAGTATCACATTCCCAGCCGAATTTATTTGTTCCTTCTCCAGCACCAATTTTGCAGGTAATATGCAACTTATATGTAGAAATGTTGGAGTTGGAAGGCTATTGATCTTGACGTCCCTTTACTCATGACCAGCTCCCCTCTCACTTCATTGTCGTCAGTATAATTCATTATCTTTGTTCTTTTTTCCTTGTAAACTCCTTTTAGGCTCCTGCGATCTACTCAAGTAGAGTATAAGGAGGGAAGACCATGCAGCTTCTCGAGTATATGCAACCTTACCTGGACTTCTTATGCTTTATCTATAGGGCAGAATCATCTTTATAGGTAAAATTGTCTTACCGTGCTATTTAAAAAGATGTACAAAACCTGAATGTGCCGGTTAATTTCGTCAAAACTAATGCGCTTGATGTTAGCATTATTTCTTTGGTTCAGCTATCAGGGCAATGTCTCTGAGCGTTGGTGCTCGGTGGAGTAGATGTGACTGGACCACGCTTGCACGCAGTGAGTTTGAATTTGATTGTTTTTTACTTGTCTGAGTCAAAATGAATCAGTGGTGGGCATTATTTTTTTATTTTTTGCACAGATATCCTCACGGGTCAAGAGACACACTTACCATTTGCTACCATATTATGGAGTCTGGTTCGCTTACTGCCATGGCTTGGCTGCATTTTAGTCACGGTACCGTAAAGTCCTAATAGTAAGTTTACATTTAACTTCACATGTGATTGAATTAAACCCTTTGCAAATGAGCACTCTGACTTTCTTTTTTTTTTTTTTACTTTAGTCGAGCTATTTCATATACTCTTGCGATTTTTTTTGGAAGATGAATTGTTGGGTTACTTAAACACTTGCTTTTATCACCGTAGCGAATGCTTTTCGTAATAACACATTCTGGGAGTAAGTTGTTTAAATTTGTGTTAGTCTCGTGGCAGGCCTTTTAGTAGAATTGCATTGAGTTGTTGTGCGTGGCTCTGGTGAAAGTTGAAACCTTGTAATGACTTTGTTAGAGGACAACTGGGTCTATAGATGGAAGTAAGTTGAGGGCTAGTGATTTGATGGTCATGATATTTGTCACTGCCTATCTCCATGTTGACTAAAGAGAGCTTTTTTCGCTATTCTTTTTTAAAGCTTTTTTAAACAGTGATTCTGGTAAAGTAAATATGCTAACCTTTCTGTTTGAGATGCATGCTTCGACGGAGTCCCTTCCAAAGTTATCTCTTCAAAAGTAAGTCAATGATATTCAGAACTGAATTGGAACTTACTTGAACTAAACTGGCTAAGTTTTCTAGTGATTTCTTTCAGCCTATTTTATGGTTTACTTATTCAACAGTTTTATTTGCCTTTGATAGTTAGAGTAAAATTGGAGGCATGGTTGTTTGGAGGTCTGAGGCAAGATAATTCTTTTTAGAGGACCAAACTACAAGTAACCATACTTCTCACCAATGGCATAGGCATGACTAGTTCTGAGCTATTTGAGAGCATCTTTAGAAGCAGTGTTACACTAATGTCATAGGCATGATTTGGTTCATTTTGGTGTCTATTTGCATAATGTCCTGGGAGTGATTGTTTGACTTTATTTGTCCTCTTATTTGTTGTTTGATCATGTTTGCTGCCTGTGAACAATACTCTCTTTAATGTTTTATAATCTTAAACACCGTCTTATCAGCGGATATAATGTACTCTCTCAGTGGTTTTCCTTGTCAAGGTCTACTTCAAAAAGAAGAAGACCGGAGGCATCTCTTTCAATAGCACTATGCCTTTAACCCATGTAGATGAGAAGCTATGCTATCAGATTCTGCAAAATGACATAACCGGAAAAGACAAGTCTACGCTCACATTTTCAAAGGGTTGGGCGTTTCCTCGCAAGACCTCCAGATTCTTTTGCACGGATACATTTGAAGCTTGCACATAGAAAACCGAGTTTATTGCTTTGAACTATATCCGTTGGCGACTACTAAATGATACATATTGGCTTGAAATGCTCTATTGACAACCTGTTGTCGTGGATTGAGTTCGCCACTAGTCATGTAATAGCTAGTTAGTGTTACTTAAGGAGTACATAGTAATCTTATGAATTGGATGTATTTTGACAGCTTCAAATGTGCAATGCAATGTTTGTTTTAAGAAAAGTTTATTGTATTGTCTATGTATTGCATTGAGCAATAAATGTACCCATTTAGGGACAAAAAAAAAACCAGGTTTTGGGACATATTTAGAAAAATATAACGTCGGCTTTTCAACAAAACAGACGTAACTGAAAACTATACACGTCGGGTTTTGTACAAAAACAGACGTAAGAAATTTTTTCTTACGTCTGGTTTCCGTAAAAGAAGACGTAATTGCTTAGTTTTTACGTCGGTTGAACCCGACGGGTATTTTTACAAGAACCGACGTAAGTGGGTTTTTACCCGACGTAAATACTTTTTTCTGTACTAGTGTCTAGATAATGTCACCACATTCGTAAACGGTGTGGCATGGAGGCATACCCACACAGGCTTTCCCCAACCAAAGTTTACCTCATATAATGGCAGCCTACATAAACTTGTGAAGGCACACCTCTCAAACATTGATCCGGTCAATAAAACAGGTTCATTGTTCACATGCGAAAGAAACTCATGACCACTCTGTATTTTCTTGATAAATTTAGAGTCTAATTCCATTGCAGCCTTTCTTACCTTAGCTATCAAGTGAGAACACGCTAAATCCCCCCATATAGCACAATCAGCCAGCCCACCCCACACAAAGTTCCCAAGAGCATGTTCTGGTATGGGAGGCACCATCCCTTTCCTCAAACTTACCATAATGCAGATAAAAGAGTTTACTAGGAGGACTGATTTATGGCCCCTCCGAGCAGCCCTCATGATGCGCTGCCAGATGAAAGCAATAACCACCTCCACCCTTGTTGGGGCAACCACTTTTGTTCCAACATCAATACTTCCTTGCTTTTTAAGCTCATCTAAAACCTCTGTATCAAATATTAACCTCTTTGCCACAATCTTTTCTGTGAAGAAGATCATTCGTCTTGGTGGCAATGAACCAATGTCTCTTGGAGGGAAGTAAAACGATCCACTCAAAGCCGGCTGTACTGGTGGGACTAATAGATGATGATCGAGCAAATCAAGATCATTCTTTTTGGCCTCCACCTTTCGAGACATCGTGGTAGCCCAAGCCTTGACAAAGGCCAGGTAGAGAGTTGCGTCCACAATACTGTGTGAGATACAAAGGCAAATAGCCATGCCACCACAAGAGAAGTGGTTCACTTGCACACCAACCATCACTCTTCCATCGGCATGGGCAGGCTCAAATGGCATTAGCCTTCTCAAATCCTCAAGATTAGGCCTCTCTATAACTTTCGAGATTTCGGATGATACGCTAGCTTCATAGTATTCAACTCCCTCATCATTGCATAGGATTGAGGTTTCTTCAAGCCTCCCAGCTAGAGGGTAAAAAGGAGGTAACGCCTCTGATAGTGATTCCTTGAGAAGTATGGACAGTTCCATATAACTGATAGATTGATCATTTTGGTAAAAGAATATCATTGGCATATGAGGTTTCGCCGCAACCTGGTCTAATAGAGAGAGCTGGAACCTTTTAAGGTGGGGAGGGGTTGGAGAAGAAGGTTTGATGGAGTGTCTTGAAATTATTTCAACTTTGATGTTGGCCATATTGGCTTGCAGCTGACAAGTAGCTAGATGTTGTGTTTGAAGTTTGGCTATCTCCTAAGTTTTATCCAATATTGATAAGGGCCCTTCAATAGATC
Organism: Pharnaceum exiguum; assembly: GCA_900322385.1. NCBI lineage: Eukaryota > Viridiplantae > Streptophyta > Magnoliopsida > Caryophyllales > Molluginaceae > Pharnaceum > Pharnaceum exiguum. Next base: position 38,291 of record ONZK01002800.1, on the reverse strand, counting down.
TACATGCCGAAAAAAATGAAGTGCCATTGCATATTCCCTAGTACTTGAAGAAATCTCCCCACCAAGCTACAACTCACAATTCACAAGGTTACAGAATAATCTCCCCAGTACGTTGTCATTTCACATGGTTTACTAAGAGCTAGCTAGTAGCTAACAGATAACGATCGAGTTACACGTCTATTTCTAACCAACTTCCCACTAAGAGAATCGGATTATTGAAGAGGACATCAATTCCACATCTGAAGTTATTGATGGATTGGTTGGCTATACTTGCACATGAAACAGCAAACTGAGCACAGTTTTGATTACTTTAATCCTCATTTATGTCCGTTATGTATGGACACTTTCAATAAAATAGTTGTATTGAACCAGGTTATTTAGTTACATTTGCTACTTGATTATACCTTGTATACTTCCTTTAATTTGTTATCTAGTACTCAGCTCCAAGCTATTTCTTTTTTGAAGTTTTCTGCTCTTATCACTAGAGCTGCCAGGGGGATCGGAGAAGAGACAGCAAAGTTGTTTGCAGATCATGGAGCATAGGCCGTCGTAGCTGACATCCAAGATGCATGAATTGTCTTTTTCTAACTGCTTTCTCCCACTAGTCATATTAGTGATATATACACCAGGACACCGAAATGAAATAAAAGAAAAAAGCCTAACAAGTAGAGGTGGCAAATCGGCCTATAGGCAGTGGTGCATTTGATTCATAACCCCCCTATGTTAACATAGTGCATTTGATTTTACCACATAGATGGAACAAAATTCTCTCCAATGTTTAACTGATTCAGTCGGAGAATGGGGAAAGATGGAAAAAGGGGTAGATTCATAACCTCATCAGTAATGGCATAATGAAGTGGAAAATAGAGAATTTATGACTATCAATGACTCATTTTATCACTCTAAGGCCACGCCTGGTATGGCTTGACTGATTAAGGAGGAACTATTGCTGGGGAAATAGATAGGGGAGGAAAGATCACTAGAGTTAATGATTACTAGATCAATTTTTCAGGCTGTCTGGGAGTGAGAGAGAGAGAGAGAAGGAGAGGTTTGGGGGAGATGAGAGGTGGTGTGGGACTGCAGTTGAAGGGAAAGAGAAAGAGGTAAGAGAGATGAATCAATTAAGGAGGGAAGAAGGTCTGGAATCATTACTGCTGTGGGAGGGGAATGGTTCCTATCCTGAAATTTTCCTGCCTTTCCAAACTCAATGCTTAGACAGGAAAAATTACTCCATAAATTATTAAGGCCCCATTACTGACATTCCAGGCAAGCCCTAAAGCTTGGCTCTGAATGGCGCTAATTTCAATAGCTCAGGATCGCTCTCAAGTATGGTCATATCGTTTTCCCCCGTGGTGATCCAAACCTCAATTCCTTTTCCACACTTGGTGCTCAATAATGTCACCATCTTCATAGGCACGCAGTGAACGCACACCCATAGTGGCTTACCCCAACCAAAATTTACTTCATACAATGGAAGCCTACATAAACTACTAAAAATGCACCATTCAAACATCGGTCCACCAGAATATTTAGGCAGGTTGTTCAATTGGTTAAGACACTCACCATTTTGTATTGTCTTGATAAGATTGAGGTCGACTTTCGTGGTAGCTTCCCTCAACTTGACCACCAGTTCAGAAAGCCCTGAGTCCTCCCTTGTCGCACATTGGGTCATCACACGCCATATAAAATTACCAAAGAAATATTCTGGGACGGGAGGTACCATCCTTTCTCTCAAGCTTACAGGCATCGACATGTAGGAGACCATTGGGTAGGCTAACTTATTAGCCTTCCTAGCAGCCTCCATGATCCGTTGCCAGATGAAAGCAATAACCACCTCCACCCTTGTTGGGACAACCATTTTTGATCCAACATTAACACTAGCTTGATATTTAAGCTCATCTAGAACCCCTGTATCAAATACTAATCTCTTTGCCACAACCTTGTCTTTGCAAACCCTAACTCGCCTTGATGATAGTGAGCTTAATTCTCTTGGAGGGAAGTAAAACGCTCCACTCAATGCCGGCTGTGGTTGGACTATACGATGATGACCGTCATCGAGACCATACTTTCTAGTCTCGATCTTTCGAGCCATCGTGGTAGCCCAAGCCTTGATAAAAGCGAGGTAGAGAGCTGCGTCCACTATCTTGTGTGAAACACATAGGCACATAGCCATGCCTCCACAAGAGAAGTGGTTCACTTGCACACCAAGCATCAGTCTTCCATCGCCATGGGCGGGATCAAATGGCATTAGCTCACTTAAATCCTCAAGAGCAGGCCGCGCTACAACTTTCGAGAGGTCAGTTGACACATTAGCTTCGTAGTATTCAACTCCCTCATCATTGCAGTGGATGTAGGTTTCTTCAGCCCTCCCAGCTAGAGGGTAAAATAGAGATAATGTCTCTGATAGTGATTCCTTGAGCATTATTGACCGTTCTGTATAGCTGATAGATTGATCATTTTGGTAAAAGAATATCATTGGCATATGAGAATGTATTATAAATTGGTCTATTAGTGAGAGTTGGACCTTGTTAAGGTGGGGAAGGGTCGGAGATGATGGCTTAATGGAGTCTCTTGAAATTTTTACAACTTTGATGTTGGCCATCTTGGCTTGCAGCTGACAAGCTAAGTTTGTGTTTGAAGTTTGGTTATCTCCTGAGTGTTATGTATCCATGACAAGGGCCCTCCAATAACTATAAAAACTCAAGTCATTTCCGAATAATTAAATGCCATATTCCTTCGTAGAAATAAATCTCCCCAGCAAGCTGTTAATCTGCCACAACTCATTAAAATAATATCTATTCTACTCTGTATATCAATTTTCAAGGTTATAGAAACCTCCCCAGCAAGCTGTCATTTCACGTGGTTCACTATGAAGTATGAACTACTCTATCTAGTAGCTATCAGCTTACGAGTTACACGTCGGTTCCTGACCAACGAGTGCAGATCTTCTCCAGTGCAATTGAGCACCGGAGAAAATCTGCACCGTTGGGTGCTTAGGGCTAGTAGGGGGGTCTTGGGTTTTTTTATGCCTTGGATTCAGTACTGAAAATCTCACTATTGTAGAGGATTTTCTCTCCTGACCAACTTCCCGAATGTGATCGTTAAAGAAGCCAATTCCATCGAAGTTACGAATTGATTGGTTCGCTATAAGTTTAGTACTCTTTTATGTACACTAAAAATGAACGCTTTGTTGGTCCTATACATATTGGCTAGCACACAAGTTCTATAACTCTATGAGGTTTTCACAAGTTCTATGACTATGAGGTTTTCATAGAAAACTAATTGGTAATACGATGAGAGCCCACCAAACATATGTACTAGTCATTTTTCTCTTTTAATGTGGGACAATCCACTCTTCACCATACATGGGAAACCTAACGGTTTTAAATCATGAATTTAAGTTACATTTGCTACTTGATTATACCTTGTATTCTTCCTTTGTTATCTACTCGAAGGTAATTGTTTTTTAAGTTCTTAGCGGAGCAAATTAAACTATCTTACAATTGAAGGTAAGTTTGCCCTTATCACTGGAGCGACCGGCCAGCGGGATCGGAGAGGAGACGTACAGCAAGGCTGTTTGCAGAGCATGGAGCCTAGGCCGTCGTAGCTGACATCCAAGCCAAGGCGCATGAAATAGGCAGCAACTGGCGGCATCCATAGGCATAGAATCGTACCCTAGACAAAGCATATTGTTATCACTGTAATACTCGTATCAGAGATGAGACGACATGCATCTTCATTAAACGGTTGTTATTGGGCCTCATATCGGTAGGCTCTCTAAGTATTCTGTTCTCGGCCTTGTCCGAGTGAACTGCAGCTCAGTCATGGGTGTCACATTAAGGGCTAGCCATCGCCCAGGGGGTTTGGTTTCTTGCCTCTGATGAATCCGCCTTTATCAATGGCCATGAGCTTGTGATTGAAAGTGGATTTTCTGGTGCTAGGATCCCCATCTTACTTCATTACTTGACCTCAGCCAGTTATCACATGGACTTCCGTCTCAATAAAATTGCCATGTGTAGACGTGTAGTCATGTAGAGGAAAGTAGGACACGGCTAAGACGAGTCTTTATCATCATTGGATATAAATTTGACGATCACAAAAACTTGTGATCGTTTTGTGATTGGTAGAAGATTATTCCTATGATTTCGTGGTTTCTTAAACACAATAATATATACGTACTTCTATTTGGAGTATGATGTGGATACATTACAGTTAGTTGGATCATATCCCTCAAACCATTCAAGACCCGAGTTTCGGTATTGTGTTATGTGATAAAGCTATAAATGTTTCACCCTGGCAATTTGAAAGAACAAAAGTGAACAACAATGAATCCTGGCAAAATTTGTCTTATATTTTTTTCCCTGCACTTCCGTGAAGAACAATGAATCATTGGCCTGCTAGTGTATTGTATCTACTTTATCCTAAGATTTCTGGCAGGCACTCGGGATTCAGGAACCATAGGCCCCAATGCAAGACCCCTAGCTATCGCCTCTCCTCTCTCAGGTCCTTAGCTCGTTGCAGTACAGTGTAGCAACCGAACAGTCTTAATCTCAAAAGCATTTCATCCAATACTAAAGATGAAGAACTGGATACATTGACTGACAGAATTTAGCCAAGGAACAGTCATCGAATTTCCTCTAGCGAGAACATAGTTGACAACAGCAACAAACGACCAGAGCACCAAGTATATGCAACATCATTAACCAAGACTTTCTTGGTTGTAAGTTACTAAGTTGCCAATAGCATTTGCGCTTTAGTAAACAGTACTCAATTAGCATTATTTTCATCACAGGGCCTAAGTGCAACGTATATACATTGGCAGGTAGAGATGAAGTATAAGAAGAACAAATCCGACAAGCGACGAAGAAACCTTGTTGTGAAAAAGGCCAACAAAATAACCAAGAGAGTAAAGTAATAATAGGCAATCCCACGCCACCTGATCTGAATCAACTAATTTGATCATTTCATAGTGCTACGTAGAGAACACAGTTTCTCTATCTTTTCATGGGTTAAACGACAAGCGAAACAGATTAATGGCCTTGCTAGAAATTGATACATGAAAAATGAAAATGGAGAAATCCTTATTAGTTATTACCAAAGGGCTTATCATAAGTTGGCCCTAAAAGGTGCTACTGAAAATAGCTTAGGATCATGATTAAGAATGGCCATTTCATCTTCTGCTGCAGTGATCCAAGCCTCTATTCCATTTCCACACTTGGTGCTAGATAATGTCACAGCATTCTTAAAAGGTGAGGCATGGACGCATACCCACACAGGCTTTCCCCAACCAAAGTTTACCTCATATAATGGAAACCTACATAAACTTGTAAAGCCACTGCTCGTGAATATTGATCCGATCATCAACTGATCAGGTTCATTATTCTTCAAGTGCGCTAGAAACTCATGACCACTCTGTATTTTCTTGATAAAGTTGGAATCTATTTCCGTTATAGCCTTCCTTACCTTGGCTATCAAGTGAGAACACGGTAAGTCCTCCCGTATTGCACAATGAGAAAACCCACGGCACACAAAATTCCCAAGAGCATGTTCTGGTATCGGAGGCACCATCCTTCCCCTCAAACTTACGACAATCGAGATAAAAGAGTAGACTGGGAGGAATGGTTTATGGCTCCTCCGAGCAGCCCTCATGATGCGCTGCCAGATGAAAGCAATAACCACCTCCACCCTTGTTGGGACAACCACTTTCCTTCCAACATCAATACTTGCTTGCTTTTTAAGCTCATCTAAAACCTCTATATCAAATACTAATCTCTTTGCCACAATCTTTTCTTTGAAAAAGATCATTTGTCTTGGTGGCAACGAACTAATGTCTCTTGGAGGGAAGTAAAACGCTCCACTCAACACCGGTTGTGGTAGGACTATGCCATGATGATCAAGATCCAGACTATTCTTCTTTTTGGCCTCCACCTTTCGAGACATCGTTGTAGCCCAAGCCTTGACAAAGGCGAGGTAGAGAGTTGCATCCACAATACTGTGTGAGATACATACGCAAATAGCCATGCCGCCACAAGAGAAGTAGTTCACTTGCACACCAACCATCAGTCTTCCATCGGCATGGGCGGGATCAAATGGCATTAGCCTTCTTAAATCCTCAAGATTAGGCCTCTCTACAACTCTCGAAACTTCAATTGACACCTTAGCCTCATAGTATTCAACTCCCTCATCATTGCAGAGGATTGAGGTTACTTCAAGCCTCCCAGCTAGAGGGTAAAAAAGAGGCAATGTCTCTGATAGTGATTCCTTAAGAAGTATGGACCGTTCCATATAACTGATAGCAGTTTGATCATTTTGGTAAAAGAATATCATTGGCATATGAGGTTTCACTATAACCTGGTCTATTAGAGAGAGCTGGAACTTGTTCAGGTGGGGAGGGGTTGGAGGTGAAGGTTTAATGGAGTCTCTTGAAATTATTTCAACTTTAATGTTGGCCATTGATCTTAACCTGCAGCTGACAAGCACTGTAATTTACTAGATATAGTGTTTGAAGTTTGGCTATCCCCTAAGTTCTTTCCAGTTTTAATAAGGGCCATTCAATATTATATATACAATGCAAGCTGAAACCAAAGATATGAGCAGCTTAGACAGCGTCATAACTACCAACTATGCACTACAGAATAGGCCATGGTGGCCCATAAGATTGACGACTGGTTCAACTATGCACTGGAAGCATTTCCTCATCAAACGGTTGGTTCTCTAATCTTTACGGTCTCTGAGCATGCTGTTCTTGGCCTAGTCCGAGTGAACTGTAGATGGGATCCTCATCAACTGCAAATTGACATTACCCTCAGCTGTTGCGTTCCCATAATTTGTATACTAATGTGGATGCTGTGTAGTCATGTAGTGGACAGTAGGACATGACAAAGACGAGTCTTTAATCATCATTGAATTAGAAACCTCTTCTTCGATCTTGATCCATAATGAAAATTTAAGACCCCCATTACACTCGGTTGTTGTTGTTGTTGGATGAAAATTTGACGATCACAAAAACTTGTGATCGGTAGAAGATTATCTCTATGACTTGTATTTGGAGTACGCTGTGGGTAGAGGTCGATTAGTTGGATCATATCCTTCAAACCTTTCAAGACCTGAGTTTAATTTCCCTATTGTGATATGTGATGAAGTCATGAAGCTATAAAATATTTCACCCTGGTAATTTGTTAGAACAAAGGTGAACAACTATGAATCCTGGCAAAATTTGTGCTATTTCATTTTCTGCACTTTCGTGAAGAACAATGAATCATTTGCCTGCTGCTAGTGTATTGTATAAGATTTCTGGCAGACTTTCAGGAATCATAGGCCCCAAGACCCCAACGGTCGAAAGCATTTCATCCAATCCCAACAGGAACACAATTAACCCGCACCAGCCCCCAGCTAAGCACTATAACATCCCATATATATTCACATAGAAAGTAATAAGCTTGAAATTATTCAAGCACGGAACCTTGCAGTCAGAGCAGCAGATTTTTGGCCTCGCTCTTGAAGCTAAGGTTGCGCATTACGGAGTATTTTATGTACAAACTAGGTGCTCACTGGATAAAAGCCATAAGGGTCAGCTGTTTATCAGCATTATAGATGACTTTGCTGTTTCTTAATAAGATAGACAGATAGTTATCTTGTATTGGTGTGAGTAGATTTGTCGATCTTAGAGTGGATACATTTAAATTGTCGATCTTCCTTCTAATCTTTCTCATTACTTTTGAGTTTTGGTGTTGTGTTATATTTTGTTCATCAAGAGGGCTTGCAAGTAGATTGTGAGTTAATTCTTCGGATGATCTCTCTCATTTTCCCTAGCAATCCTTTGTATAAAACCAAAGTCAAGAGGGTGCTAATTTGCTGTAACCATAGCATGTCTCAAAGCAACGTATAGCAATTAGCAAACAGTACAAGGACAAAGTTGCGATACAAGTGAAATTTAGTGATAGCCCTTCTAGTTCATCCGACCTCGGGCCTACAAAAAGCCATCCAGGATCGGAAAAACCTGCTACGATGCAATAATGATATTATGATAATCAATATTATATAGTAGGGTCAAGGATGAGCCATGTCAAATCAAAAATAATGCATCTCATCCTCAGTCGTCAGTGCCGGCCAAAGGTTGGTTTGTAGTCGGAGATCGAGACGAAATCGAGTCAGTGTAAATCGAGTCGGATCGAATCGATGTCAAATAACATCGGAGTCAAACCGAATTGAAAAGGGCCGATACAATAACGGTTTGAAATGTTTTCAAATCGACGATTCAGTTCGAGTTGAGTCGGCCATGAATTAGTGCAAAACGACTTGCATCGAGTCGTTGGTTTGGTTCAAGTCGAATCATTGATTCGGTTCAAGTCGGGTCAAATCGAAACCAAATTAACTTGTTTTGTATTATTAATTAATGAAATGGTCAATATTTATTAAGAAAAAAGTTATCTATCTCTTTTTATGGTTTGCTTTTTGTAACTAATGATCTTTCTAATCAAGTGCAATTTTTGTGAAACAACAAGTAGAATTGAGTCAAAGTCAATTCGTCGAGTAAGATTCGGGTTGCGATTTTATAAGATAGTCGAGTCGAAGTCGAATAGTCCTATCTAGTTCGGTTTGAGTCGCAATTTTAGAAATTTATTTTACCAAATCGAATCGAAATCAAATCGTTCTAAACGGTTTAATTAAGATTTCACATTTTTTGTAAGTCGAAATCGAACGAATCGTGGCCAGCTCTCCTCTCACTCCAAATGGTCATAATAAGTTAATAACACATCGCTTCGTTTGATTGATTCTTTTTTATTTGGTGTCCGTTTGATTGATTCTTTGACTTTATTAAGTTATAACTGTAGCTCCAATAATTGACAATCACATCAAATATGTCTGCTAGATTTTTCGTCCACCGAAGATGACTTTCTGAAATGGCCGAAATTGAGTGGCAACTCATGAGTTTGTTGCTGCTGTCTAATTAGAGAGAATCAAAGAATCGGGATTATTTTTTTGACAATAAATATACTTAACATAACTATGAAGATTTAACTACATGAATTATTCATATATAATCAATAATTCAATACCAGCCCATTGATAGAACTTCCGAAATAAAGCAAGCATGATAGCTATTTAAGCACACGTTGAAGGCTAACAAGTGACAAACCTCATCAGTCATCACTACGCAAACAACAAGAAAATATTGCCTTTTATCTTTATCCTGGTTGATCAAAACAAAGAAGCTAAGCTTCTGTCGTCAATATTAGTCCAAAATCAACAAATATCAATATCATGTCTAAGCCAAGGTGGGGTTTCTTTCTTTACTTCTGTATTATCTCTGAATCTTGTTAGTACTTATTCTATGCAGTCTATCGGTCATCAATTTATTTGCAAAGTTATTTTCATTATATTGATGAATTGATCCACCTGATATACCACATTTATATGGCAGTCTAAAACTGAAATCTTGTACACTGACTTTTGAGAAGAACAAACTATGTTAGGCTTGAAGGTAAGGTTGCCCTCATCACTGGAGCGGCAAGCGGGATCGGAGAGGAGACAGCCAAGCTGTTTGCAGAGCATGGAGCATATGTTGTCATTGCTGATATCCAAGATGAATTAGGCCAACAAGTGGCTGTGTCTATAGGCCTAGACAAAGCAAGCTACCTCCACTGTGATATAAGAGATGAGAAACAAGTAGAAGAGACAATCAAGCACACACTGGAAAAATATGGGAGCCTTGACATCTTGTTCAGTAACGCTGGTGTTTTGGGTCCAATGACTAGTATCCTTGACATGGACCTGGACAGCTTGGATGGCGTCCTAGCTACCAACGTCCGAGGTATGGCTGCAATGGTCAAGCACGCAGGGAAAGCCATGGTGGACCAAAAGACCGGCGGTTCAATTATATGCACGGGGAGCATTTGTGCATCCACTGGTGGCCTTGGACCTGTCAGCTATACAATCTCCAAACACGCAGTTCTAGGCTTGGTCCGAGCAGCTAGTAGTGAACTAGGTGCTCATGGGATCCGGGTAAACTGCGTATCACCCTCATCCGTAGCCACTCCCTTAAATTGTAACAGTGTGATTAATGTGGATGCAACTCAAGTGGAGAGCTACGCGTCCGCTATGGCTAGCTTGAAGGGGGTCGTACTAAAAGCTAAACATATCGCCGAGGGAGCACTCTTTCTGGCCTCGGTAGAATCTGCCTTTATCAACGGCCATAACCTTGTGGTTGATGGTGGATTTCTTGGGGGTAAATCCCCCATTATACATCTCCCAACCAATTAATAATCTTGTATTACTATAAAGAGATCAATTGATTTTCATATGTCGTCATTTTTTTTTGGTGTTATATGTCGTCATTTAGATGACATGAATGTATCAAATGTGAGATAACGGAACTCGAAAATTATGACGCAAGTACATAAAATTTCTATTCGGCGCATGGTATCGGTTAAATTTCTGAAGCCTACTATATAGTTTAGTAGAAGTAATGAAGCAAATTAGCAAAACATTTCTCGTAGTAATATTAACGGGATCAACTGCATACAAATCAGAAGGTACATTGCATACTCCGATACACGAGGCTATCGATCAAGACAAAATTTGTGCCCATTATCAGGCTGAATGAAAAAACAAAAAAAAAAGGATTGCTAAGCGATCTATAGTACAACATACTGTCTAATTGCTTGCCTGAGATAACTAAACTAAATTCCAGTGACACAATGAACACAGTGAACGAATGGGAATCTTTCAGCCCATTGGTAGCAGGTCCTGCCGCGAGATATATCCATGCACCAGCAATGCTTGAGATGATAATGATTCTGAGCAACGGCAATGCATGAAATATCAAGTTCAGGAAATTGAAACGCATCTGGCTGGACAAAACATGCCTGCCTGTCCACTGGCTGGTTTGCTTTATGGTTGAGCAGCACTTGAATCCTCAGAATCTAAAATTTTCATTGGACAGACTTAGTCAAGCAATCAAGTTCAGGCAAAAAGGCACATAATTGAAGTGTAGAGAAATATAATAACTCATAAAAGCAAAATGGTCAATTTTAAAAATAAAACAGGGAAAGGTTGCATATATCTTGAGTTCTTCACACACACACACACACACACACACACTCTCTCTCTCCTCACACACTCACAAAAAAAACCGACACTGGGTTGTTGTTTTCATGGTTATGTGTAAGCTAACCTTGTGAGAATAGAAACTAGAAGCAACAAACGGGAAACAAGTTTGCAACAACATTAGTAGCTACAATCTGACCATTGCTTGCAAACCATGTCCTGGCCATCAAAAACTAACTTGATATTATGAAACACCACTTAAGAGTTATAACTTATAACCATCTCAACTCTCAGGCACACAAATAATCACGAGCCAACGGGGACAAATCCACAAATAACAATATATTTCCAACGCGATGACCCGACCCCCAACCCGACCGGCAACTTTTATAATGAGATTGTGAAAATCCAAAAAAAAGCTGCCTTGAATCCTTGATAAAGTATTTTAAAACTAGGAAAGATTTATATTGCAACCCGAACTCAACCCGCCCACCGGAATTGAGACGTATTGAAAGCCACATACACTGCTACTGTTTACTGAAGTACTAAGCAAGCTTTGTCCAAGCAATGGAAAAATGTTCCTTCACCACAAGTCCACAACCAACAACATGAACACACAGATGAATTTAATGGGGGACAGAATAATCAAGTAGCACGGCAAATAGTCAAGACCCCCCCCCCCCCCCCCCCCCCCCCCCCCC
>ONZK01002799.1:131765-146886 GCA_900322385.1 Pharnaceum exiguum | reverse complement strand
ATTGGTACTTGATATTAGCACTAAATGGATTGGAACTACGAATTAATTAGTCTCAATAACAGTCACTGATGGGAGGTACTTTATGTTAAGTTTTTCATTCCAAAAGCCTCTTGATGTTGATCAAGTGGTGGCATTTGTGTTACCAGTTACCTAGACTACAAGTATCTTGCCTTCTAAGAAAAGAAACTTAACTGCTATAGTAGAAACACCCTCCCTCCCGTCCCCTGAAACTCGTTACTATCTTTCTTTCCTACTAAATCAAAACCCTAGACCCTAATCTCTCTCTTCCATTCCTCCCCCTCTCTTAAAAACCACCACCGCCGTGTCGCCCGACTATTTTTCTACCATCACATCGCCCACTACTTCAGGAGTGCCACCCCTTACCACTCTTCTCAGTCAGTTTTTTCTCTCTCCTCATGATTCTTTTTTCTTTATTATTAAAATTTGTGTGTATTCCTCGAATATCATTTTGGTCTGTAATAGATGACCCCAATGAGTTTTTGGGTTAAGGCTATGTTGTTGTTTTGGCTCTTGAATTGTCCCTTGATAAGCCGGAGTGTCGTCTTTGATCAAGGAAATGTTAATGATTGTGATGTTGATGTGGTGACTTGTAGGTTTGGTTGGTATTGGAGTACTAGAATATTTGGCTGTCATTGACTATGGAGCTTCTTTTGTGACTTATGAATTGGAAGTTTGGAACTTGTATTTATTTGACGATTTGTATGGAATTACAATATTCGCTTATCAGTTATCAGTCATTGTGTTCTTGGTTTTGGCATATGCTGTTTCTGTATCCAAGCGGATGGGCACAAATCATTGTGCCTTTCATTCCCAAGTTGTCATATAGTGCCTGTTTGTCCTCGTTTCTCCAAACTTCAGCTTGTTTTCATTTCTCTCTCGGCCTGTTCCTTGTCCTCCGACGCAAAAACTGCGTGTAGCTGGGAAATTTCATTAGTATTTTTTTTAGTGTGACTGTATGGTGTTTTCTTGGTTGAAGACATTGTGGAATAGGTTTAGGCGCTGCTATAAGGTAGTGTAAGTGTATACCATGATAGTGCATAAGGATGAATAGTGCATTGGGTAGTGGAGTTACTGTGAGAGTACACACCATCAATGTGTACAGAATCATAACCTCTTGCTGTCTCCTATTTTATAAGCATATTTCAATGATTATGTTGCTGAGTAGATGGTACCTTTAAATTGTCATGTATTGTCTTGACAATTATTATGCATCTGTTTTTAAAATTGTTAATGGCATTGTTTGATATTCGGTTGATCTGATTCCAGGTAAGATGTCATCTTATGATAATGTTGTTGGTGGTAAGCTGAAATTGAAAGGAAAAGCCTTGGATGTGAAGAGTGGTGGTGTGAAGAAGAAAAAGAAGAATAAGAAGTTGTATGATGAAGTCCCGCAAATCAAAGAAGAGGAGAAACTGGAAGGTATATTAGCTTGCATTTCCCGTCAATAATTAATTTCAAGTTCTAGTGCTGTAATTTGCGACGTCTCTCTACAACTTGCTGGCTTTTGTTTGAAGATTGTGTATTATCTATGTCCCTTCAGCTCGGATCCCTATGATTTCATTTCATGAATGTAGTTTAAATGTTCTGGTTTAATGAGTCATGCACAATGCCACTGTTGTTTTCATGCTGTAAAATAGGTGAACTTGTGCAACATATAAGATCAGGTCAGGTCCATCCCCCCAATATAGTCAGCTAGACTCTTTTGAGGACCTTCATCTTTTTTCCTGACTGCTCATTCAATAATTAGATGGAATCTAATAGCTCTTCACCTCTGATTGGTTGGATACTCCCTTTTAGCTGCCTTATCGATGGTGGTTCAACTATTGTTGGCTGCTGCAGGTGAGTTGGCATTACGGAGAAGCAATTTTACAACACCTTATTTGAAAGTTAGCTAATTACACTTATTACAGTAGGATCTTGAAAAAGCAGAGTGACAGTGATTTTTTCTTCTTTTTTTTCGGGGGGTTAAGTTTGCATATATCTTGTCCGTTGGGGTAATTTGAAAGCAACTAGTAGAATCATTGAATCATTATGACTTGGCAGTGGCAATATTATAACACCTTAATATGTTCAAGTTAGCTACATCAAGAAGTATTTTTTTTTGTGTGTGGGTAATCTGATTGCAATCAGTTGAGTTATATTACAGTGCCCATTCAATATGGTTTGAATCTATCTGTCTGGTTTGATACTCCCCGTCAGCTGGGTTACGGGTTACCTATGGAGCTATTGACCTGTTGTTGGCTGCTTAGGTGACTTGGCATTAGCAATTTTGTAATACCTTAACTTCAGTTATTCTCCCATTAAAGTCGGTTTAAAAGCACGTATTTAATATCGATCACTCTGCTTAATGTCCCTACATGATGGTATTTGGTATCCTTGCATTAGGTATGGTCCTAAACATAAGGTCCTATTCTTGAACTTTTGGAAGAATTAGAGACAAGTTCCTGGGAATGTTGATTATGGTCGTCCTTGGTGGTTTAGCTACATGTTTATTAGATTGCAACCTTATTTTGGGCTCTGTTACAGGTGGAAACACAGAATTGTCGATCCTAGAGAACAATGAGGACGGTAACGACGACTCGGAGAAACAGGGAGAAGGGAACACCCCTAACTTCAGTGATCATCTAACTCCTGCTGAAAAACGGTACATAGAACAGAGGGAGAAACTTGACGCACAAAAGCTCTCAAAAACATCAGACAAGTCCCATCGTGACCGTCTAGATGACTTCAATCAGTATCTGGCCAACTTGAGTGAGCACTATGATATTCCTAAAGTCGGCCCTGGTTAATTTTACTTCGTTGTTAGACGTTCACTTGACAATGTTGCTTGTGTTGTAAAGTCTTTGTACACTGTGGCAGCCCCAGCTGCTGTGACCCTTTTATGTTGCAGTCTTTAACAAGAAGAATTATCTTGCATGTTCATTAATTTTCTGTTTGTCTCTCTTATTTACTCGGTTACATTTCATGGGTGCATGTCTGCTTCTAGAATTGTGTATTTTAGTACGTTGTATGAACTTTTTTCCCGTTGGACCATCTCGTAAGTAGCAACCACTCTTTTTTCATTATATTAAAAACTGTGTTTATTATTCTGGTTGTCCATGACTGTTGGGGTCCCAAGGTTTGCCACGACCTCAGGTTTAGGATAAGCTATGCAAGTTATGCAGAATTATCTACACCCCACATCAGTCTCATCCCTCAGAGCCCAACTCCACTCTCTTTCCACATCATGGCTTTCTTCCTAGGACAGCAGCAACAACTGCATTTCTTTGTCACCCCTTGCAATCTCAAACCAAAACCCTCAAGAAACGTAGTGATCTGTGCATCAGCCTCAAACCCACCAGGAGAAGGGTCATCATCTTCTTCATCATCATCAGTCCCAGCAGGAAAATGGGCACCGGCATTGAACCGAAAAAGGGTAGTACAACCATCACGATCCTATGCAAGGGACCTAATCATAGATTTTGGGAAATTCAAGGGCGCATATCTAGGAACTCTGCCAGAAAGGTACCTTAAATGGTTAGCCAACAACTTGAAAGAGGGTGATAATTCAGAGTATAGTGATTATGCTGAGCAAGTACTGGAAGACCCAGTTTACCAAGATCGTAGAGAGTGGAATCGTGCTGAGAAATACTTGCATAATGAGAGAAAAAGTCAGTTGTATGCAACTCATTATGATATGAAGGCACAGGTTCACGCAAGGTATGGCTGGGTACCTCCTTATCATGAGTTGTGGAACAGGGTTGATGACACACTTATCGGGACGTCGTTTGCCAAGATACCAAGAGTGAGAGATTTGAAACCAAAGGTGGAGGTGGAGGTGGAGGTGCCAAGAAAGTGTGTGGAGCAACTCCGTCGCGAAAGCAGGGAGGAGAAGCTTGCTCAGAAGAAAGTTATTGATACTGAAGAGGATGCCAGGAGAGAAGAAAGGAGAGCAAGGATTCAGAAGAGTAGGGAGAAGTATCTCCTTACGTTGAAGAAAAAGGTTGTTATTGATGATAGTGAACTTGGCAAATTTAAAGACAGGGTTGGTATTCAAGCTGGGGTTCGTATTCGCGAAGATATGGATCCTAACCATCCTATTATTATCCCGTATGAGACTGGTGTTGATAAGAATCCGTTTCCTGGGAGGGACAAAATACTGACTCTGAAATTTGCAGAATTTAAATTTAAAAACAAAGAGAAGCAGTAGATTTCTTTTTCTTTATTCTTCTCCTTTGGTTTAATTTGGTGGGTTGTTGCTAAGAAATTAAATGAAGGTTTTTCAGTACTCATCTGGGTACGTACACAACTTCATCTGACAATAATACATTACTGTAAGGATATGTGGTACTTGTTATCATTTCCATGAATACCAAGGATTTTCTGATTTCAATATATTGTTGAGCCATTTTGGTTAAATTAGTGTTATTGATTATCTATGTTACGGTTGGTATTTAGGTGCGTACATCCCGACCCCCAAGCACCCCATTGAATTGGGATCTATACTTTGTTATTGTTGTTGTTGTTGTTGTACTGTAGTCGACAGTGTATCACTTCCCTATAGTATCACTTCTGGAAAGGCTCTCATCACAGAGGCATAATAAGTCTCGTTACAAGGTTACACAATTGACTAAAGATTTCATTATAATTAACGTCTGGACAACAAGCTGACAACAAATCTACAGGCCCACTTGGGTAAAGAGGTAGGCAGCAGTAACATCACACATGTCACCTCATTTTTGTTTTCTCTAGAAAGTCTCGCTCCCGTACGTGTATGTTTGTGTGGTTTTCTACTGGAGTGTGTGAAGGTAGGCAGCGGTGCAGCATCATGCATCACTAACAAATTCTTTCCGGGACAACTAGAACCATCCCTTCTCCTGGCACCTGGACTACTCTCTCTGTCTTCTGTTGCTTTCTCCAGTAGGTAAAGTTCTTATCTTCTTTACATGATGATGTTTTTATGGTATGCTTATAGTCTGCTATATACTTAAAAATACTATCTTTGTGATTGCTCTTTGCTTGATTTAAGATGGGTTTTAATAGATTTTAAGCATCTGCAAGCTGAAGCTTAGTCTTTAGGAGATTCATTCTTTGATTTGTTATTATTGGAGCATGAGGAAGGAAATTAATCAAAGCCAAAAGGGATTATTTTGTTTGTTGAAAAGCTATGTTTTCCCCTTTATTTCACTCTCATTAATTTTAGAGGAGAAGTTGTGATTATCTTTCTGATGATGGTTTATGATGATCAAGTGGATCTGTGTATGCTTTTGATTGATGAGAACTTGCATGCAGCATGCTTGTATTGATCATAGCCTAAGAATGTTCAAGCTTCAACAACAAGCTCAATCTTTATATTTTACAAGGTTTTCTTGTTTGTCCTGGTAACTCTTGGTGCTGTACATCTACTACAGTAAAGTTTATTTCTCTATATGGACTGAGCACAGGCGTAGCCTAGAATATCTTAGAGGAAATTGTAGTTTATGTTCACTCTGCATCCTAGTTTAGTTGTCACCTTAAAATAGAAGACTCTCAAAGTCAGGAATTTCGATTAAGTGACCAGTTCACTAGGATATCTCTATGTTGCGTATTGAATTATATAGAATAAGTTCAGAAGGAGTGATTGAATTATGGTTAAAATTCCTTAAATACCAAGATGGATTGTGGAAGACCTGAGGCCAAGGTCTTAAGGTTAAACAAGCCCTTGATTCTGAATAGTAAACTAGGAATAGCCTATGTTTAACAATGTTGGTGTTTTTGAGTTCTCCTATCCCAGAGTTCATAAGATGAATGCCTATGTTTAATATGTGGCGACTACCTAGGGGTAGAATCTGATTGTTTTCATTACATTTGACTTCAAATGGTTTCAGATTTGGTGACGGGATGATAAATTTTAAAATGGAAGTGAAAGCTGGAAAAGCAGCCTTGTAGCCTTTTATTGTGCCTTCTTCCCAGTCCCCATGCCGTTGATTTACATTTCGCACTTCTCTCGTGGTTCTTACTGGTGTTTGTAATATTTTAGGTCTACTGCAGATAAGTAATGAGTGCTGCTTGTGGAAATGATACCTTATATGATAGATTGATAGCGAAGCTTCCAGATCATTTGCTGATTGAGATATTCATTCGAGTTCCTATTAGTCAATGGGCTCAAGTATCTAGTGTCAAGAAACACTGGGCCAACTTGTTCAAAGGGGAATACCTGTGGAAAGCTGTTCTTCTGAAGACATATCCCTTCGCGAGTTTTGCTAAAGGATGGCCAGGGCCAATTCCTCAAGGTGTAAGTAAAAGGTATTCAGTGCTATTTTCTTGATAATGTGGTACAATCTTCTATCCGTGCAAATTTTGTTCACTCTTTTCTTGCTTAATTAATGCCTCCTCTTCTTCCTTCCTCTTTTTTTCTCTTTTCTCGGGTTCTTGTGACATATAATTGAGATTTGAGGGACATGTTATTGAAGTCAGCTCACTTTTGCAGGAGGTTCACAGCTTTGTATATCAGTAAACACATCTTGATCTCAGAAGATGAGATTGACGAGATAGTAGGCCACACATACCTTTACCTAAAGGAACAGCTTGAGATTTCTACTATGCCTCCTTCATCCACAATACTTCATGTAACAATGATTGGTGAGCATCAAATCTTTCTTTATATTTGAAGTCTGGAAGCATTTAAATCACATGACCTACAGTATCTTTAGTCCTAGTTTTTGAGAATTGTGGATGGTTATGCTAATGAAAATATTCGAGTATCTGGAACTTTGTACTTTAACAATGTCATTCTGAATATAAGCGGTCATTCTAATTTAAAGGGGTTAGTGATGGTAGGTTCAGGACATTGAAGGAAACTAATAACATATGGAAGCTAAGCAATTCGAGTGTCCTCCTCTGTGTGTGTTACTCATACATATCTGTTGATTTGGCAGACCAGTTCTTAGCATGTGGTAAATCAAGAGATAAAGCCCAGGAACTGGCTACTCGTATTTGGGTCGCTGTTATTGATAATTTGGAGGAAAATGAAATCACATTTCGCCTGCTCAAGCGTTTAGTTTTCGAGGCAGATGTAAGCTACAAAACCTTTTGAGAATCCTTCTTGAACAATGCTAAAGCCCTGTTTTTTTATAGTACTAAGCACCCCCTCCCCCTGTGAATCATTACCAGTGTATCTTTGCAACTGTTTCCGTATTGTTCCGTTATCGAACATTGTCATTATGAAAGTAATCTTCTATCCTCAGAAATGTATTCTCATTGTTGTAGGTGTTTCTGCCATATCCCTATGCACGATCAAATGGAGTGCAGAGGAGAGTATTTGAGAAACTTTTCACAGATTTTCGCGACTGCTTAAAGAACGTCGAGTACTGCAATCTTTTGGCTTATGCCAAGTCCAGGTTTCAGCCTCTACCACCTACATGGTTAGGTTTCTAAAGGCCAGCAGATCCATATGTGCAATTGAATCTTAAAAGATAGCCCATACTGATGCTTCCGGCAATTTCAGACTGTGTCTGGGGTTAGATATTTCTTCTGTGTATTGCCGATACATTTCTTATCTTTTCTGACATTCTGTGGAACTGTATAATTGTGTTTATGCCACGTGAATTATGTACTGACAATAGCTTATTGCATCCTCTGCCTTGATACATTGTGACACCAATTATTGTGAATAGTAAACACCCCATCCAAGAAGCCAAAAGATCTTACAATGCATACACAAAGTGGCTCTTGGCCTAATGCCCCAAGGACCTATCTTTTGAGAAAGTGAAATGCAACTCCAGTGAATGAACACGATCATCTCATCACACGAACACAATGGAGAATGCATGATTAATCAAATGAGTATCATCTCACTCAAAGTTTTGAAATTTCTATTGCTATAGTTTTTGGCAATGCAACATCATTCACAGTTCATATTCCAGTATGTCACTCCTTCAATTGTTACTTCATCCAGTACTTGTGACTTGTTATCTGGTCTAATCCTACACTAATGATCCATTCTCCATAAGTTCTTTCCCTCAATTTTCATTTCCATCACTTCAAGAGTTCTTAAGTTCAGTTTAAAAGGTTTCCTTGATGATTGAAAGTCTAGAATAAGTTGAAAAGTTCTCATTTCAGTTTAGTGTAAAATCAATTAAGTTGTCGTCCAACATAACATTAGTCATCACTACAAAAAACACATAATAGTTGCATCATACTCGTATGAACTTTCAATTTAGCCCCTGGGGAATCATCAACTGTTTATAGGAAAGGGACCGAGAGGGACCAAGACGTTGTGAAAGGAGTATCACATATGGCCAATTGGCCATGAAGGCATCTACACAACTACACGAGTGCTACCTTATGAGTGAGTCATGAGTCATGAATCATGATCAAAATTATACCCGAGTGTAAATTGTTCGTAGTACACTAGTACCACATCTACCTGTCAAAAGACAAACGAAAAGCATTACATTTACCAGAGTTAAAAATCTGCATAGTGAACTTAACATGAACCACTTTTTTTACTACAGAAATTTGTATCCTAGTGTGAATTTTTTTACAGGAAAACTTGAACTACCTTATTTAGTTGTGAATCGTGTAACGTCATGTTTCCATTTGGGTGATGACATTTGGTTTGGGTCATAAGAAAAGGATTTGACTGTTTTGACCAGAATTTATTAACAAAGACATTTAGGATCTACTAGCATATGTGGCCATGTGGGCCACAGAACCATTAACCTTAGATCCTAAACTTCCAAAAGTATCCAATGCCATCACATGATCACTTTCATCACAAACAAAAAATGTCACACTCTCATTGACTACTCACTAGATTCTAAATCTATGCCCAAGGCCAAGGGTGATGACACCAAGTAACCATACGAAGGCCTTGTTTTATAATTTTAAGATCATAGTTTCGAGGGTAGCCTATCACAGACAGGTGTGCAACACGCGTCGTATCCGAATATAGTTAGAGCGAAACTTCGGTAAACTAGACGGATAATAAAAAAAGAAGTTTTAAGGCACAAAATACTTTTCTCTAAATACATTTTATAACACATTTTTTCGGTATTTATCAATATTTAACTCTACAAAAATTCTAATGTAACCAAACAACTCAAACTTGTTAACCAATAGTCAAACATAGTAATCGAAACAAAGGCTAACCCAAATGTTCTCAAAAGGACAAAAAGGTAACTTCACATGGTACTATGGTAGCATGCTACTACTCACAAAACACACAAACACCTCAACTTTGGCGGTCTTTATGTTTCCCCCTCTCTGACAATATTCTCTGCACAAAACCACAGACATTAGCATTCATTGTCTTCTATTGGGTTTTGTGGTACCCCATATTAAAAAAAACATACTTTTATCCCTAATTTACCCTTCAATAGTTAACTTAAACCCCAAAACCTTACTTTAAAACAAAACAAAAAAACAGTTTAAAACACACAAACAGTCAAACACAAGATTTCTGTTTGCTGTTTCTTCTTGTTATTGTTGTTGTCATAGTAAGCAAAGCTAAAAGTACAAAGTACTTACTGAACTTTCACGAGATAAATGAAACTAAACTGCTGAAAGCAAAGAAAACTAAAAAAGTGAAGAGAAATGATGATGGGTATTAATGCTAATGGAAAATGCTAATGCACTAACTATGTAAATGTAAACTCTCATTGTTGTCCCACATAAGTACACACATTTGTCATTTCTAAACGTACTCCATTCTCTCTCATCTTAAATCTACCTAGCTCATTACTTCACTAGGGTTTTGCTCTTTGCTTTCTTGCTTAGCAGATCAATGGAGGGTCATGGTCTTTAGACTTTAGTGCACTTGTTTCATGTAAGTTTTTGCTTCTTTTTTTTATGACTTGGGTTTGTTTTTATTTCTCTGTTTTATTTAAAGTTTGCATCTTTTTGTTGTTGCATTGCTGTTTTTGTTTGGTTTTTGATGCAAAAGTTAGAAACTTTCCATGTTTGTGTGTTTTTCTATGTGGGTTTTAGCTAAAGATTTGATCTTTGTAGTTTTTTTGAGTTTTGGTTGCATTGTTTTTTGTTTTGTTTGGTGTTTGATGTGGAAACTTGAAGGTTTCTTCTTTTAGGGAGTTTTTCTATGTGGGATTTTGTTAAAGATTTGATCTTTGTTATGTTTTGAGTTTTTATGCTCTGACTTGTTTGCCATTATAAGTTCATTTGTCACATTTTTGATTTTTCTTTCTGTTTTGTTGTAGTACTGTGGTGTATTGATGTTGCATTTCACTGAGCTTTTGCTATTTTTGTTTAGTCTGTTGTATCTCTGTGTTGTTTTTTAGTGTTAGGACTCAGGTGACAGATTTGGCTCTCTGATCTTCAACATCTTTATATGTATTTCTTCTGCAGGAGATTGTGCTGATTGAGTAGAGATATTTTGATTCTATACCAAACAAGTGGGATTTAGTTATTGTTTTGTTGGGATCTTTAGTAAAGAGGCAAATATTACTTCCTGGGTAACATTTGTACATTTGTGATTGACTGCACTTACTTCAGAGATTTGACAAGAAAGAACCTTGTGCATTTTTGTCCAGTGCCTCAAACTGTAGGGAAAAGCTTGCTATATTGGAGATAGTTTCTGGGTCGTGTCGTCGGAGTTGAGAAATACTTTTGCAGTAGGGTAGGGTTCAGGCTATGCTATGGATTTCTTCAAAATCCGGAAGTTTAGAAAGGCTCGTAAACCTGACCTAGAGGCAGATTCAGAGGAGAAGCCAATTCCACAACCTGAGGAGCCGAAAGTTGAGAATGGGAATCATAATGGGAAAGCAGTTGCTGTTGATCCTTCTCCGGAAATGGATGATGATGATGATGACTTCATAACAAATGAGGTAAAAAGGAGGCTGAAAGAACTTAGGAGAAATAGTTTCATGGTGCTTATACCAGAAGAAGGGGGTGCGGAAGATGAGGAAGAAGAGGAAGGTGAGACAAGCTCCAGTGACGGAAGGGACATGGTCTCAGGGGTTGAACACTTGTATTGTGACTTTGAGTCTATATATGCGAAGTACTGTGAACGGATGCTTTTGTTTGATCGGATGAGTGCCCAGCAGCTGAATGAAACTTGTAAGTGAATTCCATCCTTACTTCCATGAATACTAGGACATGCTGTTTGTATCCACTTATCTTATTATCCTTTCATGTAAATTGTGAACTATTAGTCTGTACCCAGAACCCAAGATTATTTCGTTGGCTTCTGCCTGTGGCAAGAGCCCCTTAGTTCTCATATCATTCTGAAAGCCAATTGTTAATGAGAATTATAGGAAAGTTATTGAATATAACTGGTATTCTATACATGCTTGTCTCCCTATGAGTGTTTTGGCACTGGCTAGTCTGTTGGCTTTGGTAGTTAATATATGAAACTTGATATGTTCTGCAAACCTAGGTTCAAGGCCTTGTGATGTCCAGCAGTCAGTATCTAGACACAGTTTTGTGGAGTCTTTTGGATATAATCGCTATTTCAATTTCATTTTTTGATTTGGGATAAAAAAAGAATTTATTCTAGGTTTTTTTAGCTTCCTTGTTCTGCAGAATTTCATATTTTAGCATGATAATTTTTGTCATATGCAATCCTGGATAAATTTGAAGAGGGGAATGAAAGTTGTGTTCTGGATTTGTAGTCTTGGGCAAAAAAATGGCTATAAACCCAACTGCTGCAAGAGAGAAAATGTACACACCATGCCCGTGTGTGGGAGGGGGAAGGGGGAGGGGGGTGGGGGGATTTGAAGAACTTTTGCCTTATATATCCTTCTAGTGAACGCGCTTGTCTATGCTACCACAATCTCGTCTTTAGTAAACAATTCCGACTATCTTTCAGGCTTTGAGTCTCCACTTCAGTATTTAGGGTTCTTTCAATGTTACACTGGAATCCTTTTATTTTTCTTTTTTCAATCTATCTAATCTGATGTCAACTCCATTATCAACACTTGCTCTCTGCACCTATTGCTGCCACTTGACATATGAGAGACCTTGTGTTCCGTGTCAAAAAAAAGTGTTGGAAAATGTGCGTCTATATGCATTTGCTTTAACTCAACACCACACTCATTCTGCTTGTGTTATACAGCCCCCAGGACCCCTTTAACTCCGTCACCAAGAGCTGCCTCCAGAAAGCTCACATCCACTTTTCGGTGCCTCTCTATGAAAAAGATTGAGGAACCTGACAGTGACACTGAACAACTGCAGCAACCTGATGACAGCCCTTTTCAAGATCTTGAAACAGCTTATGTAGCCCATATATGCTTGAGTTGGGAAGCACTCCATAGCCAATACACACAGCTAACCCAGAGAATTTCTTCTCACCGGGAGGACCCTACTTGCTACAATCACTGTGCTCAGCAATATCAACAGTTCCAGGTTTTATTGCAAAGATTTATTGAAAATGAGCCTTTTGAGCAGGGAACAAGAGTAGAGAAGTATGCACGAAGCAGAAATTCCTTCTCAAAATTGCTACAGGTTCCGAATGTACAAGGTAAGATGGTCCAAGTTCTGTTTGTCAATTTCCCAAATGTTATTCCAAAAATGGTTTTAATGAAGGATGCAGATTTGTTTGTTTAGGTATTATTTATAGGCTGATTTTTGGGTTTGAATCATATATGGTGAAAGATGCTTGTGAAAAGCAGACTAGTCGCTCAAAAATAAATTCAAAGTCTCATTAATAGCTTAGCAAACGCAATCACTATCTAGGGGGGGTTTATGTGTGCCTCCTAATGTTGTCCTGATGATTTATAATCCATGGTTTAGGCACCTGTAGTAACGATGCTCTGGAGGACGAGGAATCAGAGTACAGGGTCCTTGCTCCTGATCTCCTCAAGTTAATTCAGGCTTCAATCTTAGCTTTTTATGAATTTGTAAGGCGTGACAAGAAAAAAGCTGGAGGGGTCCGTACACTTTTTGGAGGTCAGAATCCATTGGCTACTCCTCTTCAACATGTTCAATCAGTAGCAGAAAAGGTATTGATGCTTATTTCTGTAATAAACTTGTGCTTGGCAGTAAATTTTAGTCTGCATAACAGTGACAGAGACACCATTACCCAAAGTTGTGTGCGTGAGCGTCTCAAGTTGTTTTTTTTTTTTAGAGGAAAGTGCCTCAAGTTGTATTATCTCCTATTCTTAGGTGTGAGAACTGTACATGACTTGAATCATGATCTTAGCATAGTACCTTTGAATAGATTTATTGAGAAAGATGTCCAACTTATAGGCTAGTGTATATGCGTAGTGATCCACCCCAAGGTGACTGATGCGATCTCTTTGGAATTTCCATTGCAGAAATCACTGAAACTCAAGGAACTACGAAAGAAGAAAGGCTTGAAAAAGAAGTCATGGCCTGGTACGCACGATGAAGTAGAGCTACTCTTGAGCCTCATTGATTCCAAGGTCGTCAACAGGGTTCTAAGATTGCTTAGAATCACCAAAGAGCAATTACTTTGGTGTGAAGATAAGATGAGGAAACTCCATTTGACAGATAAGAAGCTCCAGCGAGAGCCATCTCCCATTCTGTTTCCTTGTTAATACCCTATATGATGTAACCTGTTCAGCGAGCATGGTATCATTCAATCCTTGGATCATACTCTTGGTAAATAGCTTCTTTCAAGGGGTTGATGAGCGCCTGAGCGGTAGAGGTTTTTGTCAAATGCTGCTAGTAGTTAGTTTGCTCTCTCTACCCTCTTAGTATCTGAATAGCAATTTAGGAATGAACTGTAGGCCTCTTAGGGTGCAAGTGAACAAAGAGACGTTGGCAAGATAATCCTATTTGTTGTCTTAACTCAGTGTACTATTGAAAAGCCAGCTATTTATCAATCCATTAATCATGCCATCCTTTGATTTTCTCTTCTTTTTTTTTGCTGCGACTGCCTGGTATGATTTGATTGTTGGATAAACCCAAATCTGAACCTATTCCTGTGGAAATGATTCTCAAACACACCATTTTGTATATAATTGATGCCCCAAATATGTTCACCTTCTTTTGCTTGCAGTGTCTACATGTTTTATTTTATTTTTGATAGCAGCAGAGTAATTTTTATGAAACAAAAAGTAGTTGTACGTCGGTTAGTGAGAATCGAACCCCCACATTAAAAATTGAACGTGAACTTTCTATCACTTGAGCAATTTCATCTTCTCATTTATATGTCTACATTTAGATTCCAATTTAACCTTCAAATAGAGAAAGAACTCTAGCTAGTAATTGAAAAAGTGGCCACTAATTAGAGTGTTCAACAATCAATTATTAATACTGGTAGTTGAAGGTATGTCACTTTGTAGTTTGTACTTTGTAGACCCATATGACTACGAAGTCACATATAGATATAATGATTTGACTTTGTTTCTTTTCCTTTTAGTGCCGGCATGTACAAATGGATAATGCTAATGGCAATCTTGTCATTTCGTGACGTGTAAGACTTAGTTCTTGTTCTTTTATTTTTATTTCATAAATGTACACGACCCAGTACATGCTGCTACCATTCAATTCATACATCATGATGATTATGCTATATTGTTTGTTTATTACATTTTTCCACAAAAAGACAAAAACTATGGAAACTACTACTACAAAATAACTAGTGTTGTCCTAAACGGCATTTGGGCAATGATCAGACAAAAGTTCCTTCATTTTCCATAATCATTTTTGTCATCAGGCACGTCTGATCATAAGTCACCACCTTTTTTCAGAAAATCTCCCACAAAGTTGGACTTTGACAACTCATTTTTTTGGGTTTGTATTCTCTTGCTTTTCCTTGCTTGCAGGTATGTTTTTACCTTACCTTTTCTGCCAACTGCTGCCTTTTTGTTTGAAGCTTTCATCACATATGAACGTTGACATACTTTATTTACTGTAACTAAAGCCATGTATTGTACTACTGGGTTTGGTCATGATGTGTAAAGTATAATATTTGTGTAGCTAGCTAGAAACTTCAGGTTCATGTGTGCTTGATTGTTGGTACAAATGATCTGTAGTGATAGTTCTTCTGTAGATTTCTATGTTACCATGTTGTTGTATGGTTTGGATTATGTGAAGGATGATTCTTTGGTCTGTCACCCAAATTTCTGCAAGGATCATTGAGTTCGGAATTGAACCTATGACTTTGTCTTATGCTGTCTGAAAGGAGGGAAGGGGGGGGGGGGGGGGGGGGGGGGGG
>ONZK01002799.1:109532-131314 GCA_900322385.1 Pharnaceum exiguum | reverse complement strand
ACTGGTTAACATTACTGCCAGTTGCAGATGTTAGTGTTACACAGGAAGAAAGACATTAACTTTGTGATCTGGGAAGTAGTTTTTAGATGTAAGATGGTCTTTCCTTGTTGGTAGTCTAAAGTCTAAACCATTTGCAATGTCAAATAAGTCATTCTTCAACTGTATAGAATGTGGGTTTGTTGTTGGTCCTTTTGAGTTCATTCTGATCTGTACCTTCTGAGCTTTCACAAATACCACTAATGTTTTGGTACGAAGAGTTCTTTTGATTTACAATTGTTTTCGTACAATAGGAAGCATACAGTGCTTGGTCTGGGTTCTTATACATCTCGTCGCCTGACAACTATCTACCCCAAGCTTCGCAGTCACTCACACCGTCGCACGTAATTGCCACTGAAGTCAAGGAGGATGGCCACTGAGAGTCCTGTTATTTTTCCATCAGCTTTCAGTAATGTTGCATACAATGACAGCTTGAGAAAAATGATAAATGAGAGTGGTGTCATTGGAGAAAAAACTCGGACAGGGCCAAGCAGAAGTGGCAGTGCTCCACCTACCATTGAAGGCTCTATAGCTGCCCTTCGGGCTTTTATGGATCAACGGAACTCAACCTTGGCTAGTTGTGACAGTGGTTTTTTTGATTGCGAGTCTGAGGAACAAATGAGGACGGATCCATCATACATAACATATTACTATGCTAATATTAAGTTAAACCCAAGGCTACCTCCTCCTCTTATCTCACGAGAGAATCATCATCTAGCCCAACTAATGGGAGGATTTGGAAATTTAAGGTCGGGCTCAATAATGAGTACTCATGAGGAGGAACCAGAAGAAAATGCATCACCTCAACAAACTTTGGCTTATCTTACAAAGGTGTGTAGCTATTCTCATGGACATTTTTATGTGGCTATATTTTGATATCTTCTCCTATTTCTTGTGTGATTAGTACGAATGCGTGATTCAGTGCCTCTTTATGTTTCTGAAATTTCCAAGTCCTAGGACTACTTCTATCATGAATTACTTATCCTATAAACAAATTTATTCTTCCAACAGAAAATTGGCTATAGCTTGGTTTTTGTTGCAGGAACTCATATTTTGCATACTTTTCTTGGTGGTTTTAGGGAGAATCCTCTGAGATTCCATCTCCTGCATCCAGTACAGCTGTCAAAGTGGAAAATGCTCATGACATTGGCACAGCCTCAATAACTGATCAGGCTTCTAACATGCAGGAGTCATGTTCTGGCTCTGGTCACTTACATGAGGGTTCGCATAGCATAAATTCTCATGCTCCTGCCTCTGAGCTAGGTGCTAGTTTTCGTTCCAACATATCTGCTTACTCTAGAAATGCTGATGTAGGAGATAATTCGTCTACCCAGAGTGATATAGGACCAGATGTTTCTGAACTGGAGTCGACATTGAGATCGTTGAATGTGTCAGAAGGTTTCATGGCAGAGAACCGCCAAAGGAGACAACTTAATGTAGCCCCGAATATTAAGAATAACCTTCAATTTAACCCTGCACCAGACTTGACATATCAAGTTCCAGGATATCTAGATCACCCTCCACCCCAAGCAATGCATGGTTTCCATCTCAGTTTGGACAAGGCGCCGGGGATGGAGCAATTCCTGCATAACCAACTACCAGTACCGCCATTGTATATGACAGCAGCAGCTTATATGCATTCTAGGAATTCCTTCTACCCAGGTCTACAGGCACCTGGCTTCATAAGTCCACAGTTTTCACCAGCTCCTAACTATATTTTTCCTCCTCCCTATTTTGGTGGATATCCACCGGATAGTGCATTTCCTGTACCTATTGATCCTCATTCTTCCGCGGGTTTGCATAACCCACTGATGGGCCTTCCTACGGGAGAACTTAATCCGTATGCAAGGCAAATGCTGTATTTGAGCAGAAATCTTGGACTAAATGGGTTGGAGATGCAACAAATCCAACAATCTTTTACAAGACCTCTTCAAGGACCACTGTTTCAACAATCCTTCTTTGCTCATCCATCAAAACAGAATTCTGATGCAGCGATTTCAGTAGGTGGTAAAGATCTTCATCAATCTGCAAATCCAAGTTTATATACACCAGCTAATGAAAGCCACAACATCATCAATTACTATGCAGGCCCTCATAGCTTTGGCATACCACATGTCCAAACTCCGCAGGCAATGGCAGATTGTCTAATGTCTCCAGGGCTGCAACAGGATCTAAGTGCTTCCCAACAATTTTCAAAATCCATGGTATCTGGTTCTGCGCCCAAAGGATCCACTAGTTCTGATGATTCTAGGAGACCGACTTTTCTTGAATTACTCAAATCTTTCACTTCCAGAAACCTTGAACTGTCCGATATTTCAGGAAAGATTGTCGAGCTAAGGTATCTTCATCAAACTTTTCATAATTTTCCTCAATATTTCCTAGTAATTATTGCATAGGTTCTCAAATTTATCGATATGGGTACGTGATCGAATGCAGCACTGATCAGCATGGTAGTCGGTTTATCCAACAGAAGTTGGAAACTTGTGGCACTGATGAGAAAGCATCTGTTTTCAGTGAGGTTCTGCCTCATGCTGTAAAGCTGATGACCGATGTGTTTGGTAATTATGTCATTCAAAAGGTATACATTTGATGATTCTGATGTTTTTCTTCTGTGCACTTGTCCCTCTACTTGTCAAGGTGGGATTTGATTAACATAAGAATTCTTTTTTTTGCATTGCGATAGTTCTTTGAATATGGAACTGCTGAGCAGAGAAGAAGGCTCGGAGATCAACTCACTGGACAGGTTCTGGCCTTAAGCTTGCAAATGTATGGCTGTCGTGTGATCCAAAAGGTATGTTCATATCCTATTCCATTAAGTTTATTTCTGAAGTATCTCTCAGCCATTGATACTAGAAAAGAAGTTGGCTATCCGAGTAGGGATAAGATTTGACACCCGATTACTTCAAGTTAAGAATCACAGTTTTCAGCAGGCTGCTCTGCTATTCGAGTCTCCACCTCTGTGTCCATAGATGTGCGTGTGTAGGGATACCCTCTTTGGACCTTTTCTTTTGTTAAGTTGAGCATACCACGATTTTTCACCCTCTAAGACTCTTACTGACTTCAGTTATGTGAATACCTCTGCATGACACTTATTTAGTTTCAGTTATATTTTGTATTTCCTGGCCCTCAAAAAAAAAGTTATATTTTGTATTTCCTGGACTTCATATGCATTTACTTTATGTGTGAGTCCTGACTATCTGAATGAAGGATAAGGGGACGACAAAGTTCAACTTTTAGCCATTTAGGCTAGTTCAGATGATCGTCATCCCTTGTGATTGTTTCCCTATCTATATGCGTCTTTTTCAGGAAATTGTCTCTTTGGGTCAGTCCTGTGAGACTGACTCAGAACTCAATGAAAGATCAGTATCTTCAAACAAGCTCTAATAAGAGAAATTCAGGAACGTACAACTGTTTTATTCAGAAGCATTCTCAATGCTATTGTATTATAACAAGAAAAGTGAGGCTGTGAAAGAATTTTGCTTATACAATTACACCTATCATGTTGTCACAATGTCATTAGTTCTAATAATCTGTTCATTACTTCATGTGGTAGGCTCTCGAAGTTATTGAGCTTGATCAGAAAACAAAGGTTATACAGGAGCTTGATGGGCATGTTATGAGATGTGTACATGACCAAAACGGAAATCATGTGATCCAGAAATGTATCGAATCTGTCCCAGCAGAAAAAGTTGGATTCATCATTTCTTCTTTTCGTGGTCAAGTCGAAGCCCTTTCTTGTCACCCGTATGGTTGTCGTGTCATTCAGGTATCTTTCAGTGTGAAAAGTTGCTATCTGACAGGTTATCTAATACCTTGCTTTTTCTAATGTAATTGAAGCATTGTCTCTGTAGAGGGTGTTGGAGCACTGTTCTGATGAGCAGCTAATCCAGCCCATTGTTGATGAAATCTTAAAATCTACCTCTAGGCTTGCAGAAGACTCTTATGGAAACTATGTTACTCAGGTTCGAGCTATTTCCCTGTACTTGCATTACCTTTTTTGTCTCCAACTCCAAACACTCTGATCTATTTGTCTTCACTTACATATCCATAATTGCCATTGGCTGGCATTGACTCCTTTCAGCATGTTCTTGAGATGGGGAACGCCCAAGAGAGAAGCCAAATTATCCACGAATTGACTGGTACTTTCAGACAGATCAGTCAGCACAAGTTTGCATCCAATGTAGTCGAAAAATGCTTGAAGTATGGCGATGCTGGGGAGCGGGAGCTCATAATAGAGGAGATGCTTGAGGAGTCAGATGACCACAATGCTTTACTGGTATTTTGGGAGTCACATCTACCAACATTCCCCAGTTTTTTTCTTCTTGCATGATTAACTTTCGATAAAATAACCAATATTTTAGGGTGTCTCCACTTCATAGCTCAGTCCTCACTATTCCTTTTTATTGAACTTCTGTATCAGATGATGATCAAGGACCAGTTTGCTAATTATGTCATCCAGAAGATTTTTGACGTTGGAAATGATAAACAGAAGAACAAATTAATCAACTGCATACGGACTAATCTCCCTGTGCTGAAGAAATTCCCCTATGCTAAGCACACTGTTGCTCGCTATGAACAAATATCAGGTAAAGTGCCTAACACAAGTGCCTGTGTAACCTTACTGCCTTTTCTTGAACCTCTTATTAGTACTTCTCATACAACTTTCTTGTCCAAATATGATGACCACTTATCATGCATATGCTTTGTGCAGAAGGTTCAGTGCAGGAGCAAAAATAGCATGACTTATGACAGCTTCAGCTTGTCTGACTATCAAGCGCATTCCGAAAATTAACGTTGGCAGCTTATAAGTTTGATTATAACTCACTATGTATTTGTATGTACATTCTTGACTCAAAAATTCTTCAACAATCCCAGACTGTAATTATATAAATAGCAGATATCTTGTTACCTGTATTATAATACCGTAGAAGTAAATCATACTCTACTCTCATACTCTCAAGTTTCTACAAAGAAGTTGTATACGGAGTTTTTTCTATCTTTCCCAGATTTTTTACTAATATTTTTCCTCTTAAGAAAACATTAATAAATGAAAAATGTAAATGCATGTCTCTAAATTTTTTCTTTTAATTTAAAGGAAAAATGCACATCTCTAGATTTCTTTTTTTAATTTTTGAATGAACTTATTATCAATGATGGATGATGTACTGCTAATACACTAAATTAACACAAAAAAACTTGTATGCAACTGATTTTATATATGCCACCAGTTTTTTTTAAATTTTTTTTTTTGATTTTACTCATATATAAGTCATTATAAAACATGGGTTAAAATTAAATTAGTGATCCTTTTCGGGCCACTTACCATTCTGGAACAGAAGCATAAAAATCATAAAAATCATATTTATGCTGAAGATCAGATTGTTATGCACGTTGGGTGCGTTTGGGGTTGGGGTCGAAGTACTTTCGAAGTGTTTTCGGCGGCACTTCTATTTTTTTTCCAGGTGTTTGACATTTTTTTCAAAAGCGAAAGCCCTTTGCAAATTTGAGATTTGAAAGTTGTTTTTCACCTCACCTCTTCCCCAGCTGTAGGTGAAAGCACTTTCAGCCGCAACTGCAGCACTTCACAGCTATAACACTTGCTACAGCACAACACTTGACAGCAACACCAAACTCAGCCGATGTTGCATGCCTTTAACTTGGTTGATGTTTTTTTTTTTTGGAGAAAGGTTGATGTAATTATTTGAATATATATGTCGTCCTCACAACTCCAATTCTTAGGTAAATCCGGTGTATACGTACACATAATGTTTTTTTTAAGCATTTTAACTTATACCACTAGTCACATTTTTAATGTCACTAATAAGTGTTTTTATTATTAGTTATAAATTCAACCCGGGTACCAAAGACTTGATGTCCTCACAATGGCGTGTAACCCTGTCTATATGCCTCTCAATTTCAACCATTCTTGATACAAACTTAGATATTAAAAAAAAAAGAAGCTATATCGTAAAATCATAAATGGTAGATATTTGCACACAATATGACACATCAAGCATGAACTGATAGAACTACTACGGTATTATTATTATTATTATTATTGTTGTTGTTGTTGTTATTATTATTATTACTCGATATCATAATGAATAACATGCTTTTTCATGTCATTTTGCATTCATTAACTAAACCTAAAAACGTTTTATTTAATTTGGTAAATAAAGCCAACATGTAATACATAACTTTTCATACCTATTATACACTTATGCATACAACTTTTATTCTATCCAATTAAAGATTTTATTTAAACAAGGGATAAAACACTACTCCTCACCATCATTTTCAATATAATTAGATTAATTTCCTTATCCTCTCTACTCTCATGAACAATTGGGTGAGACTTTAACTTTATTCTACCTAAATTTGCCTACCTTGTTCTTAATCGACGACAAACACAAAAAGAAGATGATTGACATGTTGGCATGCTTGCTTTAAAGATTTAATTATTAATTGAGTGATAACGATGTAGATATTAATATTTGTGTTCTACTAGCTTTCGAAATACTTAATGTGCATAGGCATTATGCAAGATGATACTTTCTAATTTGTACGGGTTACAAAACTTATATGATTTGGTATATTTTCAATAAATTATCTATGTAAAATAGTTTATTTTTGTAGTAACAAGGAAAAAAAAAACTAAAATAGAAATTTCACATGGTAGTTCTTTCTTAAATCTTGAGCAACTTGAAAGTAAGGGCGGGTGCACTATTATGTGACAATTTTTTGTGCTATTAGGTAAGGGTGTCAAAGTAGTTACACTATTATTTCATTTGTACTTGTATAAATAATATAATATACTGTAATATACAATATTATTCTTTTGTCATAAAGAAAGTCCCCAATGTCGATTAAATTAATTAAAGGTATGATCCATTCTACCCTTCTACTGGATATTTCCATGAGGTGGGATCAGAGGATAGCCTCAGATTCAACATCAATATACCATTCCAAGACTTTGATGAAGAATACTTGATAGCAATGCAAGAAATTGTTGTATCGGCAGGCTTTGATGCCGGTATGTAATCTATCTCTCCTCCTGCTCTACATAGCTCTCTGTTTGTTTCTTTTCCTCCAACTCATTTTTTTCCTTTTTTGTAAAAGTCTCCTTGTTTGGCTCCTTATATTATTGTTTTATCATAGGAGAAGTCATAATCTATCATGTAGGAAAAAAAATAATGATTCATTCATTCCTTCATTCTACAATGGAGTAAATGGAGCTTCGCAAATCTGTCGCCGGACAACAACGGCGACGGCGACATGCAGACGATGGATAATTGTTAATCTAATTTCCCGTTATTTCCCTCCAATTATGGTGCTTCCTTAGATGCTTCCGTCTATAAAGATGATGTAATCACCTTTTAATAGTCACCTACAAAGATTGGTTGATAGACGTTTCACCAATTGATAATTTGCTATGAATTAAGATTAACATATTATGTAATTGGGACAGGGGTGCCCTGTGTTGGTCTCGTTTATAACAAGAAGATGGAATTGCATAAAGGGAGAGGTGGGCATCACGAGCGACCAAAGAGGGTGAGCCGCATTGTCTACATGTTGGTAATTATAGTGTCAATGACTTACGGACATCCTATATACTCTACAGTTGTTAACTAATTTTGGGGTTGAGATTTTTGAAGGCGATTGCAGAATGCAAGTTCTGCTATTTTTCTAATGAGTCAGATTAATTTATGTTCTTTATTTAACAGGTGCAGAATGCAAGCCTACAAAGCCATGGTTGAGTTTGGATTGAAGCACGTGATTTGCACTGAAGATGCAGCTGCCTTGGCTGCAACATTAGACCTAAGCACAGGGGCGGAACTAGGGAGGGACTGACATGTTCCACGGCTCCCCTCATGTTCTAAAATTTGTATATATTTATGGTCTAATGCCTACCAACCATAACTCCATTTAGCTTAGTTGGTCCATACTATATCTTATTTTCCTATAAACAAGGGTTCGATTCCTTCTATAAGTATTTATTTTTCTCCTTTAATTTTTTTGGGCCCCCTCAATATTTTTTCCCGGTTTCGCCACTGCATAAGCATGGATGCATGCAAGCCATTCTCACATAAGCGAAGGAAAGAGGTTAAGCAGCTCAGTGGGGAGTTTTTCATCTGAATTATTCGTCCCAATTTTGCCCCCCACTAACATCTTGAGAAGATGAATTTAAGAAGTTGCCTAGGTCTGTAAGGAAGCAGTACAACCAATTCTGTTAAGCCAATGTCTTAGCACTTGGCAGTGCACGAATACAAAAAATTGTGTGAACCCATATTTCCATTTTTTTCACAAGAAGTTAATGAATGTTACACAAATAGTTCCCTAAAAAAGTATTATCTTTATTTTTAAACTAAGACAGAAAAAAATTCTAATAAATTAATAAAGTTATACTTTTCGTAATCTGAATATTATATTGTAAATTATATGCAAAATCCCTTTTACGACAATGGAAATGTTTTGGTATGTTAACGCATCACAATTAAGGAAATATATGTTAAAAATATTCCTAATTGAGATTCAAAATATCCAAAGACGGAAACTAGGTCCTATTCTATATTTCCCCTATCTATATTTTTCGTTTGAAATATCTAAACATCACACATATTAACACTGCACAACTTTACACTCAGAAGTTAAGTTTTTTTTAAAAAAATTAAAAATGTTCTTCTTTCCAAATTAATATACCCGCGAATTGAGAACTGCAACATTATGAGGATTCAAATTACTGAATCCGATAACAAAGACCAACCAAAATAGACCTCGAGGTCCACCAAATACACAAACAACAAAAGAAAAAAACTCCATAACACATTGTCCGATACGTAAATATAAAACTACTACCACTTGACCCATACGCTAGGTTGCACGGATACGGATACGGACACTGATACAACATGGCGACACGGCATTCCAAAAACATAAGACACGGGACACAGCTATTCTTTACATATTTTTTATTTTTAAAGAATATCATTACACAAATTAGACAATTAAATAAAATACAAACTAATGGAAAATGTGTAACTTCATATTTTTTGAGCTTATCAACTCTATATTTGTATTAAGGTTGAAAAAGATTAATGAAATTGTAAAATTACATGTGATAATAAGCAGGCCCGTCTTTGGACATGTTCAAGGTGTTCACCTGCACAGGGCCCCAATGTGGGAAGGGCCCATTTTTTCAGAAGTTGAAACTCTAAGTACAATATCTTACACAAGCAGTCAATATAAAGATGATAGAGTAGCTGGTCATGACGCTTTTTGCTTGGCCAGTGATGTTGTGAGTTCGAGAACCGAATCATGCAAGTTCAGATTTCTTTTGTCATTGCCTTTTAATTTACCTATTTTTGATATATTTAGGGCTCATATTTTTTTATCGTACAGGGCCCCAAAAATCACGGTACGGCCCTGATAATAACTATATCAAATTGTGAAAATGTACTTTAATACTTAGTGAAGTGTCAGACACTCTAAGACGTGTGTCCACCGATATCCGTGCAACCTAGCCCATACGAGACGAAAACAAAATTTATTGGCACCATTTGCAGGCTAAATCAAAAAATGCAAGCGAAACCAAAAATTCTACAAAGAAAAACTTACAAGTTAAAGTGAATAAATTCCCAAGTGACGCACGGCCGCACGGGTGCTGCAAGTGCATAGTACAAATATACGCGTATCATTCTCATTTCTCAGCGCCTGCCTTTTCTCAAAAAAAAAAAAAAACAGAAAATTAAAAAAGAAAATTCTCAGCGCCTACCTCCCGGTCCCGGCGGCTTCACCATCACGCTTGTTCTTTTTTTCCCATCTTTCCGAGTATTAGTCTTAATTCTTAAATAACACTAGAGAGAGAAACTTGCTCTAAAAAACCATTAGAGAGAGAAAACACTAAAAAGAGGATAATAGAGAGAGAGAGAAATCCCAGATCATAAACATCAGCAAATTTTGTGGGTACTTCTCTGAT
The DNA here is from genome assembly GCA_900322385.1 of Pharnaceum exiguum. Taxonomy (NCBI): domain Eukaryota; kingdom Viridiplantae; phylum Streptophyta; class Magnoliopsida; order Caryophyllales; family Molluginaceae; genus Pharnaceum; species Pharnaceum exiguum. The sequence goes on along the minus strand of ONZK01002799.1, from coordinate 121,302 downwards.
CTCTTATTCTCTTCTTTCTTTCTTTTTTACTTATTATTTTCCTGGGTGAGTGAATTTATGCTTGTGATCACTTATTTAAGTCTTTTGCTTTCTGGGTTATATTGCTGATTAAATAAACTTAAGTTATGTTACATTTCTTTTAGTAATCTGAGGTGGGAAACTGATTATTGTGGTCATTTTATTTCTGGGTTTTTTGTTATATTGTGAATGATTTAGTATTGGAGATGGGTTTGCTGAATTATGTGAATTGGAGCATTTTAGACTAAGTAATTGCTGTGGGAGTTCTGATAAAGTGAAAACCATAAATTGAAAGAAAAAAAAAACAGTTTGATGGTTTGATGTTTAGCGTTTTAATTTGAAGCTTTTCTGGTTCATATGTAGGTTATATGTGAAAATAGTTTAGCTATTTAACTTATGTAGCTGAAAATGTGTGAGGATGTAAGTTACTGATGAAAAAGTTTTGTGTGTTTATCTTAGTGAAATATTGTAAAAGGTGGTTCTTTTGATCTTTTATGCCACAGCTAATAGCTAGTGGAATATGCCCATATGGGTAATGTAGTATAGTATGTTGGCAATTGCATATTTGCGTATACCAAATTGCTACTGATTGATTGCTTGGTGCTGATTCTTTGTGCTATCAGGACTGTTATTACATATTTTTCTGAGGTGATTGCTTGTTAAATGGAAGGTGACAAAGATGATAGTTTCAGTTTTTGCCAGGCAAGTTGTAACTCTTACTCTCTTAGATATATTTTGATGGGTGCGTTTCCAGTATTGAAGTAGTGATGGTGCATGTCTATCGTAGCTTGAATTTAGAGCCCTTTTTTGTATTCAGGTCAGTCCAGTAGCTGATCAAAATGGTCTCGATGAACAAAAGGTGGTTCCGGGGATGCGTAACATTTCTATAAAAGAAGAAAGTTCAATTGGAAATACCGTAGAAATAAGTAGTGCTTGGAATGGTGCTACCACAGTGAAGGAGGGAAAGGTTGGATCATTGTCCTTCAATGTCATTAGTACAGATCCTCAAAGGCAGCCGAGCGTGGTGCAAAGGCAAGGGGTCCAAGACGGTGCTAAAAATGTTGCAAAGAATCCAGCAGAAAAGAAACCTGTAGCAAAATCTTCTCGTGCTAAGGTTCCTTTTGAGAAGGGTTATAGTCCAATGGATTGGATGAAGCTTACTCGTACGCATCCCGACCTTGCAGGTGACCTTGAATTTCTTGTCGATTATCTCAGTTTATTGATTCAATCTCCTCCTATGTTTCCCCGAGTGATGTCATGAGTTTTCCATTAATCTGCCTATGCATATTGACCTCATAAAATTGATGGCTGGAAGGCATATTTATGACAAATATGATATTTGTATTGACCGTACTGCCTACAACTCTTTATTCGGTAATACCATAGATGGCACATGCTGTATATGTGCCTTCCATCCTTTTATTGCATACAGCAGTTTGAAAGGGTGCTGCATGGTGGATAAGCATTACCTGGGAGCTAATATGGTATCATTGGAATAGCTGTCCTGCTGCATACTTCTAAATTTTCTTTTCTGTTTCTTTTTCTTCAGGACTTAAAGGTCAATCTAACAAGAGGCTTATAACGATGAGTGAAGTTAAACAACACCAAACAGAAGGATCCATGTGGACAGTTTTAAAAGGGCGTGTGTATAATATTTATCCTTATATGAAATTTCATCCTGGAGGTATTTTTTTAAATTTTTGGCTCAGTATCTTCATTATGGTGGTGAGTGGTTCTCTTTTTTGTGCCTGAATGCATATTGTGATGCTTATCATGACTGCTGATGTGCTACCATTATTTGTTTAGTTTTTCACTTTTGTTGCAACTTAAATATTTGTATTATCGACTATGAAATTTCAACCTGGCTGTTGTCAACTTGACATGGTGTTATTGGGCTGTCAACCTATTGCGTAGCGTCTAGATCGGCTTCCTTGTGGGTTGGGTGGTTCTCCCCTGCCCAGTAGCCTATAATCAGCCTGGATTATGTTAATAGGAAAAGGAAAGACAGTGAGAAGAGGGAGTGGGGGGTGGGGTGAGTCTTGACTACTTGGAGTTTATTTCATTCTTTGATGCCATGAATTATCTACTGATCAATAAAGGTTTAGTCGTGCCTGAAATTGGTGAGGCATATCCTCTATGTAATGCTAAGTGATTATTCAAAAGCATGTTGCTTGCTTCGTGGTGACCTTAAACATTGTATCCAAAAATGTATCCTCACCTACTTTCTTGATTGTTATAGGTGTTGATATGCTGATGAAAGGTGTGGGGAAAGACTGCACTTCCTTATTCAGTATCCTTTCGCACAATATTACTCGTCCTTTCATGTGGTCAATTACTACTTGGTGATTTGCTTTTCACGGCTTTTTTTCTGTTGATTTATTGTTATCTTCTGATATATATGATTCTCCATAGAAAGTTGAAGTGTAAATTCAGGATGGTGATTTTGGTGTAATTTTAAGATTTTAATTGCGGGTTGTGGAGTTCTGAGGTTGATTGTGGGGAGAAAGATATCGTCAACCACTTGAACATGTATAGTTATATGTAGGGGTGGGCACAATAACCCGACCCGCAATACCCGCCCCGAAATACCCGCGACCCGACCCGTAAAACCGGGTACCCGATCCGATTTAACTGCACGGGTACCCGACTCGCATTACCCGAGAATAGATCGGGTCGGGTACGGGTCATGTAAGTCCCAGTTGCGGGTACCCGAAAATACCCGAAATACACCTTTTTACCAAAAAAATGGGATTATCCCTAAATCTAACACACGCTGCTCTCACCTTTCACTCTCTCTCCTTCTCTGTCTTTCTCACTGGTCCTCCCTCTATTCTCCCCCTCTTTCGACTCACTTTCATCATCATCACCATTCAACCACCATCGTCGACCAACATCACCTACACCACCACATACTAATCGCCACCATGAAGTTATCACCCCCACCAACTGAAATGTCTGTCACTTTCTTCTATCTCACTCTGACTTTCCATCTCTCAAATCTCTTCCTCCTCACTCTTGGATCTCCCTGACGGTGCCTTTTTGTTACTTCTCAGATCAGATCTTCCTAGTTGCTTACTGCACTTGTCCTTCTCAGATGATGGTGGGCGATAACAAAACTTCAGCAACTCACTATTACTAGATTGTTATTTGGGTGGTTATGTCCTATTTTGTATTGAATCGTGTAGTTCGATTGTATTTTAATGGCTGCTAATGTGCCAGTTAGTGTTTTTTTGAGAAAGCAAGTTAGTTTTTATAGATTGTAGATCTTGGATGCAGAGATGTATCGTATGGAGTATGCTTTTTTGGTTCATTAAGTTTTCAAAGTTGGCTTTCTTTGTCATTATTGTTCAGTTTTTGTCTATGGCGATGAGATACTGTTAGCTTTTTTTTTTCATTTATCGGGTATCGGGTACCCGTATACCCGACCCGAAACTACGGGTACCCGACTTTCTCGGGTCGGGTACGGGTCGCTATATTTGGTACCCGAAATGACATTTCGGGTCGGGTACCCGATAGTGCCCACCCCTAGTTATATGATACTCTCTAAATTGTATTTGAAGTTGCGAGAGTAGATTATGAGGGGTCAATGTGGGTTTGGGCTTTGTACCCAATGTGGTAATTTCTTTAGTACTTAGTAGCTTGAGTTCACTTTAGTATGTTCATAATGCATATGAAATTATGAATACACGCTCGTATCCTTAACTTTTTTGTAGACAAATATCATGCTTGGGTCAATGCAGAATTCTTACTGGAGAAATGCCTGGTGGGTATCTTAGATGATAACAGAGATAGCAAATGATTGTCTGAGGTGAGGCTCACTAATGGGATCATTGGGATGCAATGCTACAAGGGAGAGATTGATAGAGCAACCCCTTGGGTCAAGTTGGCTGGGTCGTCATTAACCCGGTAGTGAGTGATATTGACCCTATATCTCTCTGAAGTTAATAACTTTAGAGTGATATAGGTAGATTTTTCCCTACGAGGGATGTAAGACCATGAGCAATCTGAACGCGGAAATATTGGCTCTATGTAAAAACAAATTTCATATAAAATAAATTTTTTGTATATATTGATTATGTTATGTGATTTCATGCTAGCCTTGATTATGAAATATGAATACATCATACCTATGCGCTCCTCTGTGTAAGTGGGAGGAACTACATAATTTTCTCTAAGACTTGTATGTAACTCAAAATTCGTCATATATTAATACGAGTATCTTGTATGATAAGATTTTTTATACAATACAATAGGTTCTTTATACTAATAGCTTTGTTAGGTTCGGGTCCATTAGGGGTCCATACTTTGGGCACAAAAATGAGTACATATGATTAAATTTTATAGATTTCTAATTAAGAATTCCAATAATAAAAGTAATACCGCCTCCGTCCCAATATTATCTTTCACCTTTTGAATTGTGCGCGCGCGGGTTTAAATAAAAAGCACATTCAAGTCAAAAGATTGTGATAATCATGTGGGTATATAAAAAGGAGAGTGTAAGTTAAGAGGGGTAAACTTGTAAAAAGTAGTGTGAAACATTGAGATTATTATTACTAAAATAGCAAGGTGGAATATAATCTATCTATACTATATTTTAAAGCTAAGTTTACTTTGCCAAGTGTCCTCATACAAATCATCCTAAAATTTTGCCAAGTGTCCTCCTACAAATTATCCTAATGGATTCTCATAGGTGATATTAAAAAAAAAGCAAAAGAAAACACTGAACAAGCTATTCAAGATTTTAAAAAATAAAAAGGTTATTAACTCACCCACTAAAGTGACCCATCAGTTTTCATCAGTTTCATGAATTGATCATGCGACATACTTGCTCTGTAGTTAACACAAAGCGTTAGAAAAACTGTTCACTTCTGACTATCAACCAGTCTTTTTTTCCTTTGCACCAAAAAAAAATCAGTCTTTTTTTCCTGAAAAATAAATGGAGCAAGCAATAAAGCTAGGGCAAAGATAACTAGACAAGAACTGTCTCTTCCCTTTCCTTATCTCCTCTTAACTGTGTCCCTCTATTTGTAATTTCATCCGCTATTAACGAGTAGATAATCATAAAGGTACTATCATCTCTCTCTATTTTTCTTTATATTTCGATTATTTACGGTGGTTTTAAACCTTGTTTGATGGATTTGTCGAATCAAGAATTTGTTAGTGCTTGGATGATAAGAATATGTTTTATAATCAAACAAAGAATTAAGAAAAGGAAATTATTATCAAACCCGTGCATCGCACGAGTCTATAACTAGTTGTAATATAATGCCCAAAATAGAGAGGTGGACGCTAAGATAGAATTGAAATGAAGGGAATAATAACTATTTATAGTGAAATAAAATAAAATAAAAGTCCTAGAAATATGGGGCAAGGCTACCCATACATGCATACATCAAACGATTCTTGAATTGATACTCCTAACAACCTAAAATGAATATCCCCTTTAGAGTTGCCATTTATTGAACTAAATGGAACTGAAGTGTTCCTTAACTGGAAAAACTAAACTTTTTATTTAATTTTTTTGACACTCAAAACCCTATTAATATTGTACGTTTATACAAGTATATGGTGAGACATTCTCGATGATATACTAATAACTAGGAATTGATAACGTGATCAAAACTTATTGCATTTGCAATCTTTGAGCTAAAGTGCGAAAAAATGAATGGAACTTAACTGACCTGAGATTAAGTTGTAAAGGACATGCCCTTAGTAATAAAAAAAAATATAGCCTAAAATTGTCCATTTGAAGTACTAAGTGTAAATTTGATTTCTATTCATCCCTAGTATTTAAAATGATTTTCAATTGAAATAGTAATGTAAACTACAATAATTAGGGGGGCTAAAGTAGGTAAACAAATTGCTTTTGGTGACTGCATGGCTCAATAAGATGATGCATCCTTTTTATAAATACACCTACTACAAGCTCTTTGTATTAGTTCTCAGCTTCTCACTAATTTAGATTAGTACTCCGCCAATAAATAACATGTCGCCCTTACTCATTCTACATTTTAAAATGCAATTGAAACTTTGCAACTCCTAATCACCTTGTACAATCAAGAGGTATTGGTATTGCCACAATTTCCCCTAGTCTGTACGCCTCATTTGTTATAAGCTCGTAACATTCTAGTAGTCACACGTCGTCGGGCGAAACCTCGCATAATTCAAGCTCCTCCATTGTAGTAGTAAAAGGTCAAAATTTTTGTTTCTTCTGCACTGCTTCGACTAGCACATGTGGATTACCGCGATTCTGCTAATTCTGTTTTTCCTCGATAAACTTCCCCCTAGTTCTCTTATTATTGATAAGATTCTCTGACTTGCATTTAAAATCGTTTTAAAATACTCTAACCGGCTAGTGATGAGTGTACTACTAGTACTGGCTAGTGTGTACAGCTCATTTGTGATATTATGTAAGGGAGTGAAAGTAGCTACACTATTGTTTTCATTTGTACTTTCTTTAAATAGTATAATATACTGTAATATATAATATATTATTAATTTGTCACTGAGAAAGTCATAATACATCATGTAGCCAAAAAATAAAAAAGAGAACCTCAATGACAAACGCAATTTAGCAAAAAAGAACATAATTTTCTCTAAGAAGTACGCTAGTTCCTTCAATAGCCACATGTTTACGACTTGTATGCAACTCAAAATTCGTCATATATTAATACGGAGTATGTATTCTTTTGCAACTTCGTTTCATAGTTCTGCATTATGGACACCTAAGTCTTTCTACGTGTTTTATTTATGTTTATGAAAACAAACAAGAAAAAAGTAAAACAATTTTCCTATTTATTGCCTATATGTTTGTTTTTATTTACGGTATTATGTTAATTCCTCCGTCCCCAATTGAGTGTCACTTTTGCCAAAACACACATATTAAGAAAACATCAATAAATGAGGGTATTAGTCAAATTAAAATATGTTCTTTCCAACATTATCCCTATTAAATGTGTTGTTATTTCAATTTTCAACCTTAATTAATAGGGCTATAAATGAGATATTTTACCAAAATTAAATGCTAGCTAGTCAAATGTGACATAATTTGTGGCCAAATTTTTTAACCAAATGTGACACTCAATTGGAGACGGAGGGAGTTTTTTTTTTAAAACAATTAAAACAATTTTCCTATTTATGTTTTTATTTCAGCTTTTGGTGATTATGAACTGTAGCAAAATGACTAAGAAAACCTTCCAGTACTTCTCTTTTTGGTGAAGTTATTGGAAGTCAATACTTCAAATAAAACAATTAGTCAATCTCGGAAACAACCTCTCTGTTTTTTTTTTTTAAACAGGGGTATGGTTGCGTATATTTAATGGGGATTACACTCGTTTATTGTTGTTGTTGTATGCTATTTTTGGTCTTACACACAGTATAATTAGTTTTTGATGTTCATGGGCGCTTTTCCTTAAATGCTTGCGTCCCTAACCATGACCTCACACTCTACTCTCTCCCCTCCCAAACCATACCAATATTACCAAATATGGGTAGGAATTTCTCTTACTCTCTGTCTCTCTTTTTCTTTGAAATTATGTTTTTCCTTGAAATTATCATCTTGTTGTTGTTGCTGCTGTTTAGAATTTGCGGTTTGCAATTCAGGTTCATAATCTTTCAGCTCGCGTGAGACTCTGGACTAACTCAGGAACGTGGCCGTTGGACTTACCTCAAGGAGCAAGGACCTTGAGTCTGCACTCTTTCGCATAATCGCATCAGACGCCTTGTTTTCCAGACGGACGACCCGACCTACGTTGAGGCTTTTGTAGGGCTTGATGGTTATTATTCCACAGAGAACGCAGGTTAGACGCAGTAACTCGATCGTAAAGCTACCAAATCGTAAAGCTAAAACTAAATAGATTGGGAGTTACCTCATAGGTTTTAGTATAAATAATTATATACTGTATTATTTTGTATAAATAATATTATACTGTAATATAATATATTTTTTCTTCTGTCATAGAGAAAGTCATAATATATTTCACAAAAAGGGAAATTTTTTTTGACTCATTTATATTAGGGATGAGAATAAGGTGACATTAATGCTGTGTCAATATATTATACTAGTTTGTGAAATTAGTGACTAGTTTTGGTAAATTAGTGGTTGTTTTTGGAGTAATTAGTGAACCTTTGATTATCATAACGTTTAATAAATGGTTAATTAGTGACACAATTTTTCGCTATTAGTGAACCTTTGCTTATAAGTGTTTGAATCATTTTGGTTAATTGGTGACTTGTTTAACTTAATTATGATTTTTTTTAAATTAGTGAGCCTTTGTTTATATGAGTACAATTTAATGATGTTGATTATGGATTCATTTTTTATATATAAATGAAGGTGTTTGGCTAATTCTTACTTTAAGTTCTGTTTGTTCAAATATGTTAATTAGTTTTCATTTTAAAAAAATGAAGTTGATTTTGTTGATGAGGGAGAGAGTGTGGTGAATGTTTGAGAATGACACTAGAGGAGAGATATTGGACTAACAAGGGACTATGGAAGAGGTTTTCAAATGGGTTCTATATTTCTTTTTTTTTTATAAAAAAAAGGTTGTGAGTTTTTTGTGACTTACCGAGATATTGACACAGCCACAAAGGTGTACACCTGGGGTGTACAATATTGGTGCTCATAGTTTACTTTATACTAATTCTATTATACAACCGGCTATATTTATGGGTGTTTGGTTTAACATATTGTAACGTAATCGGTAACGGAATAGATAAAGAGTGTAATGGTAAGGGAATTGGTCATTTTTGTATAATGTTTGGTTTAGCGACATGTAACGCAATCGGAATCGTAGAGAATAAAAAAAAAACTAAAAACCCTCTTGGAGGTGGACAAAGTGAGCTTACACGAGTTTACAAAAGGGACGGTCACCAAGATGACGACTTCAGACCTTAGATTGTTGCTACAGATGGTGAGGTTAACCTTTGTACTTATGGATAGGAGAGAGAAAACTACCAAATCGGGTGGTGGTCAGAGAGGAGAGAGCCGAGAGGGTGGCTAAGCATGGCTATGTAACGTTGGTGACGACCAAAGGAGATTAGAGCGGCGACGAATTGTGTCTACATCGGCTACGAGTTTGGTTAACATTAATGGAAGCAATGGGTGGTTAAGATCTCGGAGTAAGATGGAGGAAACAAAGCCACCACGGGTCTTCAAGCGACGACAAGTTTGCGGTGGTTTGGGAGGCTGAGTTGGTGGCGGAGAGGAGAGAGAATATGGAAGTGGCCGATGAGTATGTATACTACATAGTATATGATAAGACGATAACAGGCTTGATGAGGGGAGAAAATGGTACTGTTATAAGAGTTAAAGAAGGGGTAATAAAGTAATGGAATCACTTCCGGCCCGTAACATAATGTGTTACATTTTTTAGGCAACAAAACAGGATGTAACGGAAATGCTATCCATTAACGTTACATGAGGGGCCTTTTTTGGTTACCAAACACTCCCTTAGTATCGTATACTCACCTTTGTAACTTGATAATTAATATTTGGGCCTTTTATTATTATTGAAGAATTGAGCCTAAAATAAGAGACATAAATAAAGTGATGTATAATGTAAGATACACCCATAGAAATACTCTTTAGTTTACCAAGAAAAAAAAAAGAAGGTGCCCATACTTGAACTATATACTTTTGTCATAAACTGATAAATAATTATAATAGCAATGAATGTAAAAAGAAATGTTATTACATTACCTTTGACCAAATTCAAATATAATTAAGTTAAGCAAAGAAAACAAGTAATCACAAATAATTTGAAAAAAATTATATTCAATTAATAAAAGTATGGTAAATGGAAATAAACAAAAGGAAATTTTACATTTTGGGTACCCGAGGTATGCCATAATGTCAGTTTAGGCAATTAAGTTTTTCAATGTTTTTTTGGGTAACTAAGGTTAGCTTCCGTTAACATTTTAGATATCTGACCAAATTTCCATTAAGGGATGACGTGGCACTTTTTTTTCAAATTATTTATCTTCATTACAAATAGAATTTGACAAAGCTGCTTATAATATTATGTGACCATTCTGAAGCACATAATCATTAGGATGTCTGACCCCTTGCCAAGGATCTACTGTTTTAAAGGGTTCAATCGCCACTAACATGATTACATGACATATCGTTTATCTTGTTGGGCTCAAAATTAACAACTTTAACATCTTTCAGGCCCAATTCAAGATTATCCGCAGCTTTTCTGGCAGCCAACTGTTCTTTGGTGGATTTATAGTATGTGGCATATAGTATCAGCTGAGCTAGTCCAAAGAAACAGCCCAATGCATTGGGCAACTGCATACCAAAAGTAAAATAGAAACACGAATCATTCTTTTGATAGTAGAAAAATAGAATCACATTGAAAAAGAATACAAGAGCTCAATATATGATGCAATGGACAATTCTAAAGAAACTAGAGAGCATTTAAAGAGAGAATGAGAGAATTATGACATACAGCAACATAAAGATCAAATGGGTGAATAGCATAGAGGCACCAGACAATAGAATTAGAGAAGGTCGCCAACGAGACAGCAAGCGGCATAAATTCCACGCTTCTTGTTGTTATAACTTGTTTCTGCACATTAGCAACATCATAAGAACATTTTAGGCATTGCATGCTGATAGATGATACCTCTTCATGAAAAAGACCTATCAACATTTTGTGTACATCAATAGATCTTGTTTATGTTGTGCTACAAGCTAACATCCGGTCTTTGTTCTCATCACATGTCCTAGTCCTATGTTGCTCGAATTTTTTTTGTCTTTTCTGCACAAAGAGTACATAGCATAAATAGTAGAGCAACAAGCTCCACTATTTTGTTTTTTCTGCACAAACAATACATAGCATAATATACTTAACTTTTAGTCTTTACCAACAAAATTCAGTCAACTATAAGGTTCAACTAGACTAATTAAAGGATTGGTCAATTGGATTTTCCATTTTGGGTGACTAATTGATGCTTGTGCTAATTCAAGTACTCCTTAAGTATTATTCCTTTCATCCCAAAAGGATCATTATACCTTTTATTTATTTTCAAATTTTATAAACAATTACCTCATATTTGAGAAAATTTATATCAAGCTAGTTAAAGAAAATTATAGTCATTAGACTACGTTTTTTACAGAGCGAAAGACTGATTGATCAATTGAAACTAACCATAGCGGATAAGGGAGACGCGTACATAGCAACGCAAAGGACATCACCGATGATCCCGATAATTTGTGACCGAAGTTTAGTGGTATGAGCCAAGGTAAGCACAAGGGTGAAAATAATACCAGTGACTACTATCTCACCAAGGATAAGCAAGATCAAAATGAGCTTCCTCTTCTTTCTGTCCGAATAATAAATAAATAGAAACAAGTATATAAACTCTATGATGAAACCACATCCTGATATCGTTGTGAGCAAAATGCTGTTAGGGTGCACGAATGGTAACCCATAGAATACCCAAAACATGCAATTTATAAAGGTGACAAGGTACACCGTTGGCGAGTATTGTTCCACTGATCCCTTCTTATATATTCGTATGAATGTTGGCCTGAGATGAAAACAAAATAATAGTAACTGTAATAATGCTAGTAATAGATACTAATAAAAAAAACTCGTTCTCAAAAAAAAAAAACTCATGGTAAGAAAACAAGAAAAATGAAAGAAGAAATAGCTAGCTCCACAACCCAAGTTTATACGGGCAAACAATGATAGCTTAATGGAAGGCTATAGGTCATCACTCTAATTAGTAATTACCACTTGCCCCC
>ONZK01002799.1:95983-107351 GCA_900322385.1 Pharnaceum exiguum | reverse complement strand
CTCTACCACTTAAGCAACTCTCTCTTCTTATACTGGAATCCTTTTGAAAGCGGACAGACTATAGAGGTACATTAGTCCAAAGCTCAAGCAATAGGTTCTCAAAAAAAAATAAAGCTCAAGCAATAGAAAACAATAGGAGAAGAAACAATTGTTGAAGTGATAGAGAGCCGATCGAGCACACCATTAATTTTTATTTTTTTAAAGTGGCAAGTACATATTATTGATCAAAATAAGCTAGAATTACACATTATATTGAAGTACGACGATTCAAATGCTCAGCAGAGAAGGAACATAAACGAACCACAAGCACTAGCTTTCCCACCGTAAGAGATCCGTGTACCATGCCCCCTCACTTGCAGCCTCCTTCACGTAGCTATATATATATCAACTAAGTAACTACTAAAGTGTTACCTAGCTTCTCCATTTGGGTGGTATGCGTTATCATCTTGAAGTCTTAATTTTAACTTATCAATTAAGCTTTATTCTAGATGAAGCTTAAATCTTATCCAATTTCATTGCATGTTTTGAGAACAAGACTAACCTATGATTTTTTCTTTCCTTCTGTTCTTTCTTCCTGAATGGAGACTGCCACGTACTGGAAAGATAGTGGCCTCAAAATTCAGTCTTAGCTTGTTCGGCCCGTTTAATTTTATTCCAAATTTCCAATATAAGTAGCAAAAGAAACACTGATGGTTGCCTTGATACAACAACAACAACCACCGAGTGCCCCTAATACGAGTTCCCTGTTGAATTGGAAAGGATCTGACATCTGTCCACATCCAAATTCCATAAGTCTAGCTAAGAGTAATAAATTTTACAGAGGGGCTATGACCCTATGATGAATATGTCAATAGCTATTTTGTGAATTTTATTTGGAGTGGAGACAACATCTGCAGTCTTATACATCCTTTTTAATCCGCCACTGCTGCGGTAAAAACCAATAAAGTGGCGATGCCATTAAACGCACCAGTGTAGGCACTGTCCGTTTTGACGCTCTATCCTGCGCAGCCAGTATAAATAGTCTGAATGTACCGTCTACTATTAGGGGCATGACTACAATCACGCATATTCTGACTTCCTGTATTAGGGTCGGCTTGCTTCCCAAGACCGTAACAACTCCCCACACGAATGCGAGGGACATGAACACCAGAGAAGACATAATGAGGTTCAGCCCAGCGACAACTGGAAGATGTGCCAAGTAATCATCACTGGCTTGCATGCCCCATATAAGAATTACGGCAGACAGTAGCGATAGATGCAAAGCAACAGAGTCATACAAGATAAACGCTCGGAAACTTTCATCGTGGGCCAAAGTCGCCATCCCTATATCAGGGTTGGACTGGTTGAAACCTCCAGGAACAGTGAAACCCGCGGCAAAAGTTATTGCGACGATGAGAATTGCCACTAATAGATAGGATTGAAGTGCATCCTTAGAGTGGGAGTTCTTCGGATTTGCCTTTATGTTCTTCACTTGTTTGGCACTCGAAATAACCATGAAGAGCTTAGTTAAGGCCTGCAATGCAAGGATTCAATAATTATCACCCTAAATTTGTCCATGTATAATTGTACACAGTACACTCCAATACTAGCTAGTCGCATGTTTTTCATCATACTGTAGTTTCTAAGGTGGAATTAATTTAAAAATAGTTGAATTCTTCTAGTGTAATGCAATAATTTGTTCTTGATGGATTAAAGTCTTCACAGTTATGTTATCTCTATATTATCAACTTACTTGATGATATTTATTTCCGTCATCCGATTCCGATTGCAACTCCTTGTTGAGCACATCATGAGGCGTTGACCCGTCTTTGTTAAGTGAATTCAGCATGTTTTGTGGTGTCTTCTTGTATAAATATCTGACTAACTTGTAATGGAAGCCCTTTGCTGCCAAATGCAGTGGAGTATTACCAACTTCATCACTTGCGTTGGCTAGCCCCTTTATCTCAGGCCTTCTCAGCAAGAACGAGATCAAATCATAATGTCCCCTTGCAGCTGCAACGTGAAAAATCGTTTGACCATTCCCATTTAGCAAAGAGGCCAACGACATGTTGGTGGATAGTAACAACTTGATGACGTTGATACTACCTCCCTTAGCTGCCCGGTGAATTGGAAAAGATCCATCGACATCTGTGTCACGTTTAAACACATAGTCGGGTGATAGTGTCAGAAAGAAATTGACTAGCTCACACTGATCCATGTATGCTGCAAGAGAAAGGGGAGTCTGTCCTAGCCCATCGTGTTGATCCATCAACTCTGGAGCATTGTCGAGCAGTTTCTTCACAAAATCTGTAATCAGTACAAACAAAATAGACAAAAACAACATTAATACGGAGTAAATTTTATGGTCTATCATTATGTAGATGTTCAAAAAAAAAAAAAACCATACCATATACCTCAAAGTCATAGAGTGGGTAGCTAACCAATTGGTTTACAAATCGTACTAGACATTATTTAAAGAGAAAAATTTATGTCAATCTGTTTAATGTATGAGATTGAGTGATAAGGGTCATTATTGTTTACCCGATAACTATTTGAAAGGTCATTAATACACAGTCTAATATATGAAATGGGTTCATTCACAAAATTTTTTATGGTATTAAAAAATTTAAATACTAAAGGAAAAGTATTCGATCTCATCGGTGTACCTTGTTGATGGGCATTATTTTGTATAAAAGAGTGCAAGATTGCGGCACGACCCAAAAAATGTTTAGTATCATCGGAAAATGGATGCAAACGATCGAGCATATGTTGGACAAGTTTCCAATGCTTTGATTGAATGGCAATGATGATAGGACAATCAACACCCTCTTTTAAGGAGTAGGAATCCTGAGGATATAGTTCGACCAAGAGGGTTGCCACAAAGCACTCGTTGCTTTCCACAGCCAAGTGGAGTGGAGTTTTCCCTTCCTCATTTTTCCAATCCAACACTTGCTTTATCGTAACAGCGTTCGCCCTTACAAATGGGGAGTTTTGCAGCCAGTTAATCATAACTTTAGCTGCTCCAAGCTTATTGAACTTGAGCGCGGTGTGGATGGCGAGATCGCCCCATTTGTTGGCCGCGAAAATCAGGTCATGATAGTCGTTGAGAAGACTAGCAGTGAGGTTCGCCTGCCCTGTCAATGCTGCAATGTGAAGCACGCTGCTTTGATCAATAGGGCAACGCACCTCCAAGACAGGAACACTTTGGTGTGACACCATATTGTGGAAGTCGTCTATCTGCCCTCTAGCCACAAGCCCGTATAACTCAGGCTCTATTGCAGGACGATTACGACTATCACCATCAACTGCAGCCGCAGTGGCGGTGGCGCCTAATTGTGAGTTGTCCTGGGGATTATTGGACATTGTTAGTTTGTTACAGCCTTATAGCTAGGGGGGTTATTTGAAGATGAGAAAATATTGAGACAACGATGATACATTCCTCCACCTGGAGCTAAGCTATATAGCAAATACGCGGGCATGTTTGTCTTCCAATAGTCAATGCATTCCCATGGGTAAGTCATTAGTGGTCATTTTTTGTAATTTTTACTTTCTTTCCCTCATTTGGTGTTTTGGTGACATTCATCTCATCATCTGTTACCTTTTGAAGGTCTTGGTCTATTGAGTCATTGGTCTCCTTTTTTAATCTTCTTTGTGACCGACTGATATGACCAATCTTAGGTCCTCCCCAATCACTGGGTCAAACATATCTTAAAAAAACGAAACTAAATCAGTTTCAGACCGCTTAAGTGTAGTTTCGAGTAGACCTGTCAAAAACAAACTCGGCTCGACCCGGGTTTGTGGGTCTTAAACCCGAAAATTTGGACCCGAATCCGTTTGACCCGAAGTTATCTGGGTCAAGCGGGTTAGGGTTAGGGTCGACCCGTTTGACCTGTTAGACAAAAATCATACACTTTTTTTTTATCCCTTAAAACACCAAAATGATGTATATTAAACTTGAAATAAGCCAAAATCGACACTATATGTAATGGGTTTGCACAGACTTAAATTTCAGGGCAATTTTTTAAATATTTTTATTATATTATTTTAATTATAAAAATAATTAGAAAAAAATATAAAAAATCTAAATTTCCGTCCACTATTTGTAAATACCCATTGTGATATCTTTTGTACAAAAAAAAAATTAAAACGATTATACTTTATACACTTTCATTTTAGAGTTTTTTTTCAAAAATAAAATATGCATCCCTGACCCGTCGGGTCGACCCGAACCCGCATTGACCCGATCCGAATCCGACCCGAAAATCACTTGACCCAAAAGTGACCCGACCCGAAAATGACTCGAAGCTTATTGACCTGACCCGAACTCGACCCGCCCGCCCGAACTGACAGGTCTAGTTTCGAGTTCAAGCCTTAGTGTTATAGAGACATTTATTGGGAGACTCACCCACCACAATAAGGTGTGCGACCCGGATCGAGTACAGATGTAGTCAAAGTGAAACTTCGGCAAACAAAAAAAAAACTTAATTTATTTATTTATTGCAAATTGCGTACTACATGTTTCTTAGCAAATACAGAGTATTACTTAGTGCTAATGACGGATTAGAAATCTGGTCTATTAAATACCGCCCTGTTTTTTTTCCAACTTTACCCTCATTACTTTTTAACACCTATCTTCTATCTCTCTAAGTAATTACTGTACAATTTTAATTCTCAAATCTATACCATATCGACCAAAATCTTCCAACGGAACGTTATCATTTGATTCAACAACCTGCAAAAAAAGTAATTAATAAAAATTAATTTTTGTATATTTTTTTTAATGGGACCTATGACGCGTAGGTTCCAGCGAGCGTCGAGACCTACACATTGATGGGACCTACGCCCAACAAGCGTTGGGACCTACGACGTCCAGGTCCCATCACAGGTTGGGACCTACAATGCGTAGGTCCTGACGTGCGTTGGGATCTACAGTAGACAGGTCCCACTAATTAGGGTTTGTATTTTTTGTAAAATTTTGAATAATAATTGTGAAAAATTTTTAAAAAAATCAATTTAGTGTGGTTACCTGATGATTTGATGTACTCATTGATAATTAATTATTGATATTGATCATCCACAAGTAGCTAGTAAACTTTTGACAAAGGTTAAGATAAGAGAATGAGAGGTTCTTTACTAATATTTTAGTCCAAATCTCAAAAAAGATAAACTTGTCCAATTACCATTTCCTTAGGGCGGTAACTAGAAATTCTAAGGGCGGAGAATAACAACTCCCGAAGAAATAAAAAGGAAGATAGCACTTTAATTTTAGAACGGAGTGAATATTATTTTGAAAGGAGTTGGAATCTACGTCAGCCTAGCTAGACATAAATAAGAAGAAGAAAAATAAGTAAAGGTTAGTAACTCAAAATCTCAATTTAATTTGTCATTACACCAAACATAACATTTATAAGAATTGAGAGATACTTACCTCAAGAAAATTTATGTGAACCCATTTCATGACGGGTCACTAAATGACTATTAAGGAGTCATTAATTAATACTTTCTGGTATTAATGACCATATCTCGCATATAAAACGGGTTCATAAAATTTTAGATATTTTACCTTTTGGTGCCCTGAAGTTTGGCCTAATTAACAATTGGTTACCCAAGGATTGGATATATTTTTTTGGTTGCCTGAGGTTTGCTGACGTTATCTTTTTAGTGGTTTGACCCTTAAGTTAATAGGTTGACTGTTAAATTTGCTGACGTGACAATTGATTTTACAATTATACCCTTTCATTTAAGGATATTTACCTTTTGGTTACCTGAGGTTTGGTATAATGTACAATTGGTTACCCAAAGTATTCAATATATTTTTTGGTTACCCGATGTTTGCTGACGTTATCTTTTTAGTGGTTTAGGTGATTATGGACTAGAGCAAAATGGCTATGAAAATCTTCCAACACTTCTTATTTTTGGTGAAATTGTTGGAAGTCAATACTTCAATGCAGCAATTGGTCAATCTCGGAAACAACCTCTCTATTTTCTTAAACAGGGGTAAGGTTGCGTACATCCTGACCCGAGTACCCCCATTGAATGGGGATTTACACTCGTTTGTTGTTGTTGTTGTTGTTGTTGTTGTTGTTGTTGTTGTTGTTGTTGTTGTTGTTGTTGTATCTTTTTAGTGGTTTAACCGTTAAGTTAATAGGTTGACTATTAAATTTGCTGACTTGTTAGTTGGTTGTCCGATAACACCCTTTCATTTAGTGGCGCGAGTGGTTGGAAGCATGCATTATAACAGTCAGATGATGTGCGGTTGTGATTGACTGGATTTTTAAAAATTAATGTCTGACAATCTTCCATTACAATGGGTAGAACCATACCTTCGTCATCAATATAAGGGGTGGGAAGTGGATTTGCATTTGCACATACACATGCACCAAAGAATTCGAAACCCCAAAATCCCCAGAATGCCATACCATGTTAAGATTGGGGCCGCGCATACACTTGCAACTGCAGGCCCAGATGGAGAGAGGAGACAATAATAACCATAGATGGGCCTAGAGGGGTTCCAACCTAAAACCAATTGGCAATAGGAGGAGTAACCCTCTAGGCCTATATACAGATAATAACTATATTCTCTCTTCAATGTGGAACATATTCCCAATGCTCCCCCGCACTCGAATGTCACTAATTTATGGGACCAATTTATGGAACCAATCGAGTGGAATGTCACTCCCTGGCATAAACTTCAGGGCCCAAGTATATCATCTGGGTTGGGGGGAGGGCGCAAGATAGACCAGTTCCCAAACCATACCAATATTACCAAATATGGGTAGGAATTTCTCTTACCCTTTGTCTGTCTTCCTTGAAATTATCATCTTGTTGTTGTTGTTGCTGTTTAAAATTTGCGGTTTGCGATTCAGGTTCACAATCTTTCAGCGCGCGTGAGACTCTAGACTACCTCAGGAACGTGGCTGTGGGACTACTTTAAGGAGAAAGGACCTTGATGCTGCACTCTTTTGCATCAGACTCCTTGTTTTCCTGACAGACGACCCGACTTACGCTGAGGCGTTTGTAGGGCTCGATGGATATGGTCCTATAGAGAACGCAGTGACTCGATCTTTTATACCTATATTTATTTCCCTTGGCTATGAGAAATGGAAATAAATTGATTTATTCCGACCAAAATCGTAAAGCTAAAAGTAGATAGATTAGGAGTTATCGTATTGTTTTGTATAAATAATATAATATATACGGTAATATAATATATTATTCTTTTTTCATAGAGAAAGTCATAATATATTTCACAAAAAGGAAAAAATGGTTTTGACTCATTTAAACTAGGGATGAGAATAAGGTGACATTAATGTTGTAATGCTCAGTCAATATATTATACGAGTCTGTGACTAGTTTTGGTAAATTAGTGGTGGTTTTAGGGGTAATTGGTGAACCTTTGATTAACATAACGTCAATGGTTAATTAGTGACAAAATTTTCGCTATTAGTGAACCTTTGTTTATAATTGTTTGACTCATTTTCGTTAATATTGACTTGCTTAATTTAATTATGATTTTTTTGAAAATAGTGAGTTTATATGGGTACATTTTGATGATCTTGAATAACTTGAATAAAAATTGTTAATAGACACAAGTATTCTCAACAATTTTCTTCTGACAAAAAAAAAAAACAATTTTTCCCGTAAAAAAACAATTTTCAAAGTAAAGGACTAAAGGTTATTGTGGGATTATGTAGATTAAAAATGCGCCAAAAAAGAAACTGTGAACAACCGTAACATTAACTAACATTTCCCGTTTGACAAAAAAAAAAAAAGAACACACTTCCCAAAATTCTTTGGAGAGAGAGTGGAATGGACGAAGATGGAGAAGACGTACACCAACAACCAAACAACGGCCAAACACAACAAACACCAACGCAAAGCCAAGCAGGGCAAGGAGGAAAAGCGCTAGTTCTTCTAATAAGCGGGACATTAGTTTACTACCACTGCGCATTTCGAAACTCAAGCTTTCTGTCTCTTCTGTCCGATGTCTTCCTCGTCATCTTGTGTTCCCTTGCCATCCTCGGTCTCCTCTTTCGGAAACTCAACATCTCGTATACTCTCTCTCTCTCAACTTAATCTTGTTCTTTTAACCGCTCATACGACGTCGTTTTAGTGATTTGGTTTTTTTTTTATATTTGTGTGATGAAATTGGGTTTTCTGAGGCTGTGATCAAAAACCCACCTCTGAAAATGATAATTAGAAGTGGGTTTTCTTTGGTTTGTCCAACTGATTAGTAGTTTGTTTTCTATGTAAATTTTGGGGTAAAAGTGAAAATGTGAGTAAATTAGGTTTATTGGAGCTTTGATCAAATTCCCACTTCTATTTTGATTTGTCTAAATACTGTATCAGACTTTAGGTTGCTTTACTGTGCCCAAAAATTAGAATTTCGCTTATATTTGTTCGTTTCATATGCCTTTGAATGGATGATCATTGTATCTTTTTTTTCTTCATTGAAATAGAAGAGAGCATTTTCATTGATGTTGATATGGAGTTAGAATAGAGGCTATCTAATGATGAGTTACTTTTTCATCTACTTTTTTTTTGGTGGATGAAAGGTGAGGTTTGGATAATCTAAGTTGATCTATATTTTGAGTAATTGATGATCAAACTTGACCCGAAAGAATCAAGTTGGAAAATTTAATCCGGGCGGAGGGAGTGTATGCTTGTAAAAGTGGAGGGATAATTAGGATGTAGATTGGTCTTTTACACTGATGTATATTGGTGCAGGGTTCCAGTGGATCCATTAGAGTGGCAAATTTCGCAAGATACAGCCAATGGGATATTTGCGCGCTTGGCTAATACGGTAGGGGCAGCTGAGTCTGTGCTGCGTATTGCTGCAACTGGCCAAGACAAGCGGCTCTTTGTTAGGGTACTCTTCAGATATAATTGCTATTACTTGTTCTTCTGATCTTCTCTGCTCGTTTGTCATTTTGCATTGTGCTGCAGTGCTGGGAGTAATGTTATTTAGTTATATTGTTTTTGCATTGTGGAAGGTTTGAATGATAGAAAGACCAAACTGTGAAAGCAAAGAGGTTTGAGTTTGCTCTCAAAAAAAAATGTCTGCATACTAAAAAAAAATGGGGTGGGTTAAAGATGCCACTCCCTGTTTTTTTTACTAATTATTATTAAACCCAGGCTTGAAGCCTAGGCTACTAGTGTACTGCCCTGGCTCAGTTTTAACCTTGGCAGACATTGCATATTTCCTGATAATAGTCATGCTTTAATTAATCTGCCTTGATTTCATGGAGATTTCGGATGAATGACAATTAAAAAAGTGACTCAATTTGATGTTACAGTGTTTTAACTTGGTGTTGCTTTTTTATCAGGTGGTGGTTAGCCTCTACTTGCTGTCAGTTCTTGGAAGGATCATCTCTGGAATTACAGTTGCTTATGCTGGTATGATTGTTTTTTCTCTTTAGCTATATCCATAATGTTGCATTTGTTTTAAGTAGACAGTTGTCCCTTTCTTTTCCAGAAGCCTTAGATGGTGTTTTGTGTAGATTCTATTGAAAAGTGATTCTCCTTTCTAACTTTTCCTCATCCTTCTCTCCAACTCCATCTCTATCACAAATCAACTTACCTGTAGAGGCTGACTGTTTAAATGGCGAAAAGATTTTGGAGAGTAATTCACACTTCATTTTGGTAATAATGGTGTAGTTGCAAGGAGAAGGTGAAGAAAAATATTAAGGGGAATCAGTTTTCAGGACAAGTTTAGGTCAAGCACTTGGGCCAAGCACCCTCTTAATCCCTAGACTCCCTTTCTTGTGCTATTGTGTCTGCAGTATAAGCAATGTTATACTCTCTATGAAATTCATTTTCCCTTGGCTTCCCTTTTTAATGACTCCTAGTCTCCAAGCTAACTACTTTGTTTTTCTACAGGCCTGTGCTTCTTTTGCCTTTACATGTTCATAGAAAGGTCACTGCCATCCAGTGGTCGGCTACCTCATCTTTTAGGGAGAAGGGATAGCATTGTAGATTTGCAAAATATGTAGGGAACTTTTCCTTTGCCAATATGTAGGCAATTCGTTGTTAATGTGTAGCTCAAATGTATATTAGGTGTAACGGACCTAAGGGTCGTCACATTGAAAATGGCATCAATTATAAAGAAGATGTTCGGTACTTCGGTTTATGAAGAGATCTTATATCTTGCTTACTCCTGCGCTGCCATTCTCATAGGCTTAAATGTGTTCTTACAGAATTCAACTATCTAGAAGCAATTCAAACCGGACAAGCGTTGTATTATCGTTTCCCGTCTTAATATTGGAGTACAACGAGCAGGAATAACAGATAATATTTGTAAGCCGAGTACCAATTGCATTGCATTATAGTCTGATGAGTTAAAACCTTCAACACAGCCTGATGGTGATTTTATTATATAAAAAAATAAAGAGCAGAGGTCTCTACTTGCCTGCAGAGATTGCTTATCACCGTACTCATACAACCAAAGTTTTTCTTTTTGACAATCGTGGTAGTTGTAGTAAGGGATGTCAGAAGTACGCACTCCTGAACTGTAGCCTGTAGGATAAGGAGGGGAGACTTCCCTTGCATATCTTTGCTTTCTTGGTTATCCACCGTCAAAAAAACAAAAACAAATGCATGTTCTTGGATTCTTTGAAGATTACTTTTTTGCGGGGAAGAGGGCATCAACATACAATAGACCTTGGCTTGCTCCCACTAACCTCAATTGGAGCCATGCCGGATTGTCGGCAAATGATGCTTGAAGTAACATTGATTCTCAGATAATGTTACAATGTAAATGGACTTCCTAGAACAAGTCATCTCTACGGTTCTACCTTGTGATACAACATATGATACCTCATCTGAAAATGCTACACTAAGCCTCAGAATTTACGGACACATCAGAAAATTGAAGAAGCAAAAATCACGGCCGAGTCGGAAGCAGGAGCAAAGGCAGCAGATGCATTTCCTGACTGTAGAACTCATCCCACTGTAAAACCGGGGACCATAGAAGAGCTTTTGGTGATACTCATATATGGCGTCTGTCGAGAAGTAATACATCTTTCCATGCTTCATAAAACATCCAGGTAATGCCCGAGTTAGGCATGACTTTCAGAGCGCTGGCTCCCCAGCCTCTATAGAGCCCACCAATGCCTTCTTCCCGGATAACTTCGGCGAGAGCTGCAGCCATGTTTGGTGGGCATTTACCTTGGAGTGATCCAACCATCAATCTTTTGCGAGCTACCTCAAGCGGGAAGCTAATTGTACTGGCTGTAAGGCCTGCAAAAAGTTCATGAAGATAACATTCATTTATTTAGATTCACAATTGACAGATCAGTTTGTCATGTGCTACCACCAGGGAGTTCCCTTCCTCCTCCTGCTCGCTTTTGGATAGAGAGGGAAAAAAAAAAGGGGGGGGGGGGGGGGGGTG
>ONZK01002799.1:57901-69940 GCA_900322385.1 Pharnaceum exiguum | reverse complement strand
TTTTCTTTGTCAATAGTAACGAAGAGTGGTGAATGAACTGTTAGAGAGGCTTCAGTTGGTGACTAGTCTATGTTGTTAATAATGTGCTGTAATTATATAATCATAAATAGAGGACCCTATTTTGTTGATCTACTGAACTACATGATAAAATAGTAGAACTGCATGCTTTTCCTCTTTCTTTCTGCATCAGTTTCCGTCCTCTCTGCCACTTGTGCTCGTTTTTGCTTAGAGTGGTGGCTGCAGAGGTGTGCTTGGTGCCTGTATAATTGAATAGTGAAATTTGTTTTAGAATGAGAATGTTCCTTCTGCTAATTTTTGTGAATGATTGTCTGATGTGGTGGATACTGTGTTTGCAGATGACTTTTGTCCGTTTGCTTGAAATCTTGCCTGTTGTGTTCGAAAAACTCAGCCTATCACCTGTGAAGATGGTTGGTAAATCATCAAGCAAGATGCAGCATGTGGCTGATTTTGATTGGCTATGTGATTTTATAGAGTGGGGAAGGTCAACCTATGAAGTGGTAACCCGATATTGGAAACAATCACTGACTTCATTAATAGCTTTACTGAAGGACTTGTGCAATGATAAATTATTAGCAGTCATCACAACCTTAGAAAAGGCCGTCTCTTCTGGTAAGCTTCTAGTATTGTGGCTCCATCAGATGTGATTCAAGCATACTTCCTATTACATTTTGGGCATTTGTGTTGTGTTATGCAAGCCAACTTCTTATCTGCAGATTCAATGCAAATGGATTCACTGATAGAGGAAGTGTCACGTCTTTCTGCTTCTTATTCTACTCAAAGAGCTGAGGTAACCAATTTGAAGTCCAATTCTTTTCCAGAAGAATTAATGGCTGGTAGACAGAGGTCATCTTTAGACATGAAGTCCTCTTCCTGTGAGCGTGCTGATAATCTAATCTTGACAACTGCTGATAAGGATAAGAGAAGAAGTCTAATTCTTGAGGAGGCTGAACATTCTAATGTTCATAGTGGTCTTAGTCCAGTTGGTACAAGACAAAGAGAGACTAAAAGTTCCGACATTTCTGAGAAGAGAGGATTTCCTCGACAAAATATAGAAAAGAAGGATTCTTCTGAATCAAGAACCTTAAAACCTCCGACTCGAGTTTCTGAGAAACAGGTTATTCCAAAAGCTGGCACTCTTGCTTCACTGCCACAGAAATCTGATGCAACAAAGCATGTATTATCATCGTCTCTTTCCAAAGTAAAAAACAGGGAGAGTGGAGAACGGGTGATTAGCTCTAAGAGTCTTACTGACAAAGATGTCTCGTCAGTTGATAAAGTGGTTACCCAAAGTGTATATCCTGAAGGTGGGAAAATCAAGCAAGCTGACTCTGCATGCAAGCAAACTGCTACTGAGTCTGTGGACAAGATATCGAAAACGTTGGTGCCTGAGACAGAGGATCCCTTGGATCTTGCCCTAAAGTCTGCTGGGCGTAATCATTCATCTTTAACAAAGCAGGTGGCTTCTGTCCCTAAACGACGAGTTGTCCAACTTTCAGGTCCTGTAGATAGCAGATCTGGATATATGCGTAAGCTGGAGGCTGCAAGCCGAAGATTTAAACCTCCCAAGTTGGATGATTGGTTCAGACCGATACTCGAGTTGGACTATTTTGCTGCTGTGGGCTTAGCGTCTGGAGATGATGATGAGAATAAGATCCCATCCGACTTAAAGGAGGTTCCAGTAACTTTTGAATCGCCTCAACAGTATGTGGATATATTTCGGCCTCTAGTTTTGGAAGAATTTAAGGCGCAGTTGCGTAGTTCCTTTGCTGAATTGTCTTCATTGGAAGAGATGTCATGTCTCAGCTTATCCGTGGTTTCAGTTGAAAAAATTGATGACTTTCATCTTGTTCGATGTGTGCTTGAAGAGAATGATATTGCAGCCTCTAATAGCTGTATGGAGAATGACTTAGTCCTGTTCACAAAACAGCCTCCAAAGAATACTTCTCATAATGTTCACTTAATAGGGAAGGTATGAAAAATATGTTCCCCACCTTTTCTTGGGTATGGTATATTTTCTTCACTTCCCTATCAGTTGCACAACTACCCTAGACAGATCCGTTAAATGAGTCTATATGGATAGAAAGATGTTCATGCATGCATCTGCTGTTCCGCAATGAAGTTCTCAAAATTTATTGTTATTTTTTTTCTGATGTGAAGTTAGACGACATTAGATAGCCTCCATGTCAAAATATAGATGTCACACTATACTTTTGTTGCTGCCATTGTTATTGTGATTATTGTTGCTGATGCCTTTTCCTCATACTTTCTTGTTGTGTCCCACTCCCATCGCATTTTCTGGTGTCTGTGTGAGTGGGACTGCAAGTAGTTTCAATATAACGTAGTCAATCAGTGGCATGATTTGTTTCCTTTGTTTTTTGATTATGTTTCTATAATATCTACAGTAGGATCTTACGACTTTCTGATATGGTCACATGGATGCCTACATGCCTTTGCTGGATAGTCTAGAAGACCAAGAGGACAGAAGTAGAGCACAGCAAGAATAGTCTAGATGTGTTGGCTTTCTTGTTTTTTCTTATTTTCCTAGATCTTTATTTCATTAGGATCAGAATAAAATAAGGAAACAAGAAAACAAACACATCTAGACTAGTCTTGATGTGCTCTAATTCTATCCTCTTGATGTGCTCTACTTCTGGACTATCCAACAAAGGCATCCATGTGACCATATTGCTTTCATAGAGGATTCCTATGCTGACAAATATCCTCTACAGGATCAACTTCTGTCAGCTTGGCCTTCTATAAAAGACCGTCTTTATGGAACAAAAACAGGCAATTACTCCAAACAAGAAAGTTGAGTCTAGGATTCTAAGGGGCTCAGTCAAGGATGAGTCTGGCTTCCCACAAACCAAAACACATTCTCTAAGGGTCTAAACCTATGATTAGATCCTGCCTACATGAGGTTAACAACAATAATATCATCATCCATCCATAAAGTATAATTCTACATCGGTCAGCTATTAATAACTTCACCATTTAAGGAGTGGACATGGTAATATTAAGGTCCATAGTATAACAACAACACATCCACCCAGTGTAGGTGCTGGGGTCAGGATGTACGCAACCTTTCCCCTGTTTAAAAGATACGGAGGATGTGTCCGAGATTGACTCTGAATGCATTGTTGCTTTGAAGTATGAACTTCCTGCAACTTCGCTAAAAGTAAGAAATACCGGAACGTTATTTAGCCATTTTGATTTAGTCCAAACTCACCTGACTGTCAATTTTGACAAATTGTTCCCTTGTGCTTGATTGTAACAACAATTTTGACTCTGAATGCTTGATTGTTTCCTTGTGCTTGATTTTAACAAATTGCATATTTTCCAGTTCCTGACTGTCAATTTTGAAGTCGAATTTTGTGGTCTTCTTTCTCAATGTTTCAGGTGGAACGGCGAGAGAAAGACAACAAAAGGAGACAAACGACGCTAATAATCAGATTCTTCCTGCAAAGTGGTTATTCCAGATTAAATCGGGCTAGAAAGCAACTTCTAGACAGGAGCAAATGGTTTCTGAGTCGTATTATGAGCATTACGCCTCAACTTCGAGAATTCCAAGCGCTTTCATCAATTGAGGTTATTCCTGCTCTTCCAGTCATCTTGAGACCTTCAAATCATTACATTGCATCAAGTGAGCGCGCAAAGGTTGGTTTGGGCAAGTTGCCAAAGTCCATGCAGCAAGCGTTTGAGTCAACCTTTAATAAAAGTCAGATTCAAGCAATCGGTGCTGTCGTACAGTCTCCTGATTGTAGCAATGGCTTTGAGCTCTCTCTGATACAGGGTCCTCCAGGTTTGGCTCTTTCTCCTTGGGTATAGAATTGAAATGTTTTTCTTTTCCTTTTATTCTTCCTCTAATAATATATTCATATATATATAGGTACTGGAAAGACCCGCACAATTGTGGCTCTTATTAGCGCTTTGTTAGCTGTGACATCTCGGTCAAGTGTTATGGAAAAGCAGTCCAGCGGAAGTTTGAAAGTGAACTCCAATCCGTTTACAAATTTCAGGGCACGCATCAGTGAGTCAGCTGCCATTGCAAGGGCATGGCAAGACGCTGGCTTGGCTAGGCAACTAAATAATGATGAACAGAATGATAGGAAAGTGCCAAAAGCCTCGATAAATAAGAGGGTTCTTGTTTGTGCTCAGTCAAATGCTGCTGTTGATGAGTTAGTCTCAAGGTTAGCTGGTGAAGGTATTTGTGGTGTTGACGGAAACAGTTACAAGCCTTACCTTGTACGTGTTGGAAATTCTAAGACAGTTCATCCAAATTCGTTGCCCTTCTTCATTGACACTCTTGTGGAACATCGTCTTGCTGATGAAACCACTAGGGCAGGGGATAAAAAAACTGAGTTAAGTGAAGAAACTTCAACAGTACTTCGTGAAAACCTGGAGAAAATAGTTGATCGTATTAAAGTTTATGAATCCAGACGTGCCAACTTAAAGGATGAAAAGACTGACAACAATTGTGCTTCGGATGAGCATCCAGAAGTTGACGAAGGCAAGAAAATGTCTAATGCAGAACTTAGCTGTAGGTTGAGAACTTTATATCAGCAGAAAAAGGAGATTTATATGAGGCTTGCTACAACACAAGCACGGGAAAAGAAAATGAATGAAGAAACTAAAGCTTTAAGGAATAAACTCAGGAGATCAATACTAAAGGAAGCTGAGATAGTAGTGACTACATTAAGCGGGTGTGGTGGGGATCTCTATGCAGCGTGCTTTGAATCCACATCTAATGGTAAAGGCACCAACATATCTGAGCAGAACTTGTTTGATGCTGTTGTCGTTGATGAAGCAGCTCAGGTGTGCTTTGTTTTCTTTTTTTTGATGTTGTGTTTATCGTCTGGTGTTCAGGGCTAGTTGTAATATTGTCATGCTGTTTCCATGTTCAGAGATATTAACCTTTTGCTTTCTCTTTTCTGCTATCTTCTGATGTCCTCTACACAACATAATTATGGTAATGAAGGCTTTGGAGCCAGCGTCATTGATACCTCTTCAGCTTCTAAAATCAAGTGGCACAAAGTGCATCATGGTAAGTAATCAACTTAAACTTAATTTCTTCTGTACATCAACTTAGTATAATGATGTCTGTATTTTTACTTATTTCTTCTGTATCATCAACTTAGGTTGGTGATCCAAAGCAACTTCCTGCCACAGTCCTTTCTAATGTTGCCAGCAGATACCTGTATGAATGCAGCATGTTTGAACGTTTACAAAGGGCTGGTCATCCAGTCATTATGCTCACTGAACAAGTAAGTTGAACTCATGCCATTTTGCAGTTTAGGCATTGCACTTGTTTCTTTATGTTCACGTCAATCTAAATTTGATTATTTCCAGTATCGGATGCATCCAGAGATAAGTCGTTTCCCATCTCAACATTTTTATGATGGCAAGTTGCTGAATGGTGTTCAGTCGTCAAGTAAGAGAGCTTCTTTTCATAAGACTAAGGGTCTTGGCCCTTATGTCTTCTATGATGTCACTGATGGTCAGGAGCTTTATGGTACAAGATCGGGATCTTCATCCCTTTATAATGAGGGAGAAGCTAATGCTGCTGTCGAAATAGTTAAATTTCTCCAGAAGAGGTACTAGTGATTATCTCTCTGCTATTGTCTTACAGCGTTTGAGTTTCAATTGATATACACTCTGAACACTTGGTTAGGTATCCATCTGAGTTTACTGGTGGAAGAATTGGAATCATTACTCCGTACAAGTCCCAGCTTTCCCTCCTGCGCTCCAGATTTTCCAGTGTTTTCGGATCTTCCGTTTCGTCTGAGATGGAATTTAATACTGTAGACGGTTTCCAGGGTAGGGAGGTTGACATACTTATCCTTTCTACTGTTAGATCTTCAGATATAAGTTCCGCATCACCTAGGATGAACTCGAGCAGCATTGGGTTTGTGGCTGATGTAAGAAGAATGAATGTTGCTCTCACGAGAGCTAGATATTCCCTGTGGATTTTGGGCAATGCAAAGACATTGCAGAAAAATGTTGATTGGGCTGCTCTAATCATGGACGCAAAAGAAAGGAAGTTGGTAATCTCTGTCAAAAGGCCTTACAAAACCATGTTTGAGATGATATTGGGTAAAAGCTCCCAAAACTCGGTTGATACTCAGGAAATGGGGTCTGAAAAGATTGAAGACCGGCAACAGGTTATGCAGATCAAGGATAATCATGAGAATCACAAAAAGAAACGCAAGTACAGTGGCAGCAAACCTCCAGGTAGTGACATGGGTGAACTTGATAAAACTGTTGGACGTGACTGCTCATGGAGTACCAAAAGAACAGAGGGTATTGTTGATAAACAAGATAACTTCTCAGGAAAGGAGAAAAGTCGGCAGGATACACATAAAAGTGGAAAACAAATGAAGAAGATCACGGATGGAGATCTACTTGATTCTGAAAAAGGCAAAAAAAAGAAAATTTCAGGTTCTGGATCAGATGGATTGAAAGATTCTCATCAACTAGCAAAGAGCCAGGATAATAAAGGTGGTTTGATTATGAAGGATAACTGCAAAATACAGGGTAAAGGCACCATTGATAGAGGCCAACGTTGTAAAGATAATGAGAAGCCCAAGGACTTGATTTCCAAAAGGAAACAACAACGGGAGGCTGTCGATGCCCTCCTTTCCTCGGCTCTCTTACCTTCCAAGAATTCTAAATCGTCATTGAAATCTGTGTCCCAGAAAAGGAATATTTCACCACCAATTAGTAGAGGTGATGGTTTGAAGCACAACAGCCAACAAGAAGGTCAGTTTTCTTTTTTTAAACTTCATGAATTATCTGTTGGTTTCTGGTTTTTCCTGACACTGCACCAAGAATATACTCAATTTGCCATGATTTACATATTAGTTCTTTCTCGAAAGTAGGGTGAGAATATTGGTATGCTTTCCATTGAGGATAATGTTGTAAAGACGTCAAGTTATAGAAGGTAGTGACTAATAAGATAAAATTGGAGGAAGTCGTATACCTAGTAACCTACTTGGTGCATAATATTTTAACTGCTTATTCCTCATCTAATTGAATATTTTGGCTTTTAAAGCTCATCATTTTTATTTCCTTGTATGTTGGTTGTCATTATGTTACTGACAGACGCAAAAGATGGAACACAAGGGCAGAAGAAACACAAGTCTTCAACCTCCTTTTCCCTGAGGAGAAGTTAGTGATGTCGGACGTGTTTGTACAGTTCCTCAATCACCTGCACTTATGCAGCTTCAGTCACCAACAGCTTGCTAGTGCTATGGATACTTGGTTTGTGGTTACTTTAATAAATGTTTTCATGCACATATTTTGTTTTGGGCAAATATGATTGTACAGGTGGAAACATTTCCATAAGCATCTTATCTAAAAAAAAATTAAGCTTTCTTTTGGAATTACAAAGAATGTGACTGGAATTTTCATTTATGCTGCTGCTTTTCTTACTGTTTCAGGCCAGTGGTCTATTGGAAGGGCTGTCTATTTGTCTTGATTCTTGGACAATGTAAGAGTGTCTTTACCTCAGGCAACTGTTCGCCTCCTCTTGACAGCTGCATGATGAATATATGCTCTGAATTTATGTAGGTAAGATTTGATGGTCCCCTTTAATTGTCATATTTGTATCAAAATTAGAGTTTAGACTTTAGAGATGGTTCATGTTGTTGATTTCCTCTGTTTTACTGAACATTGCACCCCGGAATCCCGAGTTATTTGCTTTTTATGGTCATGTTGCACAATTAGCTTGGTTTCATTTCTTTACCTTGCATCCCTTGAAAGTAATACTTTTGGTCTTCTTGATCAAGTTTCAATACGTCCCTTTGGAAGCAGCCACATTTTTTTGTAGATAAGATTTAATTATTTTAATGTGGGTAGAGGACAAGCCGTCCTCAAAAGAGTCATTATAAATTAGACTAATTCCTTTGCAAGATTCCAAAGATTGGTAACAGAATCTCCAACAAATTTTATCCACAAGGAAGCAAGAGAAGTAACCCGATCCCAAATTAAATCATGTGAATATGCCAAGTATGTGGAAGAAGCCATTTGAGGGAAATCCGTGCATTCCGTTTAAGCCAAATGAACCAAAGAATTGCGAGCATCGTGTTCTGCTGAAGCAACTTCTTTGGCTAAAGAAGTAGGCCGCCTACTATGCCTTTTCTTTTAGCAATGAAGAAAGAGACGAGATGTAGTCTCTCCAGTAGCATACAGAGTATGCAAATGTCCATTGAAAGAGCCGGCCCGGGCTTCTCTTTTGTAACATGTCACATTTTTAACTATGAGACAACTATTTTGTGCCATAATCACTAGGACGCCTACTATAAAACAAACCGAGGGTAAATACCCATTCAATGGGGGTGCTCGGGGGTCAGGATGTACGCAACCTTACCCCTATTTGCTTAAGAAAACAGAGAGGTTTTCTATGCTTTTTATATTTTTCTCATGTCGCTTCCATCTGATGATCTTCTTGCTCTCCTTGAATTTTAGCTTCTTGATCGGAACGTGTGGCATTTATTACCATCTATATGCATATCCGGCTCATTTGCAGTCTTTCATTTGAGTTTTGGTTCCTGAAAGTACCTATGAAGTTTAGCTGCCTTGTATCTGATGCTTAGTTTCATCAATTATTGAACTTTTTTTTTCTTTCAGACTCTGGTGTACAACCCTGCGAATTTGAAGATCATGTGGTTCTCTCTGGATGGGGCTAATTCAAACCCATGGGTACTATCTTAACCAATTGTACCCAAATGTAGTGAAACCATCAAAGTGGCATGGCAACGCATGCCTTTATTACCTCCCTACTTTGTTGAATGGCAGAACTCAACTGCATGAAGACCCTACCCTGTCTATGCTTGTATATGCGACTCTTTTTGGATACAGTATATACAATGAGGATGTATACAAAGGTGAAATTTCATATGGCTTTGACAAGCAGCTCTTTGGTCCTTTCACCGGTGTCTGGCTACATTGACCACTGCACATTCGAACTGCAAGTCATTGTGAATAGGCATGTTTTCGGCCAGTGTATATTATTGTGGTTGGTCGGGAGCTTTTTTTTTTGAGAGAGGCATCACATGTGCTTGCTGAACCAGACATTCATTGGGAAAGTTGGGAACTGAAGGGTCGAGATTGTGATGCTTCTCCTTACTCCTGTCAAAAGCCAGTGAGGAAACCATTTAAAGTTCATTTTTTTGTCAAATGCAAGTGCAGAATTGACATATGAGCAAGTTTTGTAGATATATTGACTTACTACAATTTGTATAGTACGTAAATAGTGGTACAGAGCAATTGGGGACATTTTAAGTTCTTTTTGTTACCCTACTTCCCCATTGCGCTTCTCGCTCATTTTGTTACTTTAGGTACAGTCTGCAGACTTGCATTGTGTATTTGTGTATGGCTACTGCCAACTAGGGGAAGTAGTAACTTTTATCCTCAATTCTTGTCGTCTTGTTAATAAAATTCTTTAATCTTGTTTGAGATCCATTTGACCTTCATAATCTTGTTGTTGTTGGAGGGATAAGTATCGAACCCTCAACCTTAAGGGTTGAAGGTGTGTTCTCCACCACTCGAGCACCTTTCTCTTCTTCACCCTTTTTTTTTTGGAATTGTGATTCCAGTTTATGCTAAAGCATAATGTCTTTTTTCTTTTGAAACCTTATTAATAGTCCTTTTTTTGATGCCCTAGTGTTTATTGTCTCTTAGTTTTTGGTAAATCATATAAAGGCGCAAGAAGACGAACTCATGCGCCTATTAAGTTATTCAATAGTATTGTACAAATCGGTCTTAATAACTTTCTGTTCTGATATGCTAGATAAAAAAAACATTGATTTTTTAAAAAGAAAAAAGAAAAAAGAAATGTGTTTGACTTTTTAAGGCGATTTGAATTTGCTTAAAATCAAGATACTAGATAATCACCTAGCTTCTTTATTTTATTTAAACTATCTTCCGATTTGATCTGAATTGACACCTGGTAGAGATGATGGTGACCAAAAGATTTTACACATTGACATACGTATAGCAGAAATAAATTATACGGATCCTGTATTTGCTAGCCGATAAGTAATTAGATTTGAAATGATTGCGATGGTTATTTAGCCAGTGCAGGGTAGCTTTCTCATAATCATGGATTTGATCATTTGCGTGTTTAATGAAAGAGACCTAATACGTGCATGGTCGTGGTTGAGATTTGAGACGCGTAGTACCAAGTACTCTCTATCTCTCTTTCTCTCTGGCTGTCAATTGACTATTACGTAGCATCCTGTTTTGGTCAAGCTAGCGATTAATGATTAATCATAAGATTTCCATAACTAGCAACCTGACCTGCTGGCAATTCCGTCAATTTTTAGAGTGTTGGAATAGCCAGAAATAAGTTCAATTGCATAATTATTGTATACCCAAAAGCATATAATATACTTATCCACTTTTAAACATATAGCTATACGTCTTTGCCATCGATCATCACAGTTGTCTGACTTAGTTGGTTTCAAATTGAAGTGTGTCTGCTAGATGTGAACTTTTTCGATGGGTATTGGTGGTTGTGGCTACGAGGAATCTGTCACCAACCCTCCAACCTGTGTTTGGATTAGGTTCTGGGGGCCGTTATGTACACGGAGAAGGTCTTGGATGTATAATACGAACACTCAACTAGATCGTACCTACAAATTAATAAAGACAAAACAGGTAAGTAAGAAAGGAAAGCAACAATGGAAGGTAGCTTGATTGGTTATGTACTTGCTCATCATTAGTTGTATTAATGATTTAATTTTCGATCTTAGCTTGCTAGTAGTACTATAGTAGACTCTCTTTTGTGCATTGCTCTTGTTTTTATGTGACATAGATCACTAGTGGACATCTTCCCGTGTAGCTAATCATGTGCATGTAAGAGAGACCAAGGGCGCAATTTTTCCTGATTAATTAGAAAATATAGTAGCTAGAAAGAGAGCCAGCGAGCATCAATTGATTCATTTAACCTTTCACTTCAACAAACTTGCACAATCCTCATACTTAAGAATTGTTATTGATGATTTGCTCCATTCAAGACATCATGACATTGAGTGACTCTTTAATGTTTCAATTAATTGAAATTGACTGAACTAGAAAAATACTTCACAAAAATCGGGAAAAAGCGTTAAAATTATAACTAAAAATAAACTAAACTTAATTCAACTGATCTATAACATCACAAATGAACAAAACACAACCTAAATTAAGTTCAATAATCCAACTTGTAGTGAATCAATGTTGTTACGTTTATATTGTAGTTGAAATAATAACGGTCCTCTGCCAATACGGAGTTATGTATGAATTTGAAGCCAAGCATAGTTCACCAAGAGACCTACTGTAGCCATTAATATTTTGCTTGGAGTACGCTATTACTTACCACTACAATTCAGACATACAGTTATACGTTCATTCAATTTACTTATCATTCTTCCCTTTCTCCACCTTCTATTTTCGTTGCTGATGATTAAATAGCTCAACATTTTGATATGCCGAACTAATGATTGAATTCTGCAACCTGTAAGAATGTCAGTAGAGAGATCCCCTCAAATTGTCCACTAGTCAGATTTATGCTGCCATGGGGTCAAGATTTGCAAGTGCAGTTTGCCCATTTGGTACACTGCATCTGTTCATACATGAGGCGCTTGTAATGATTTCACACTTGCCATTTTGTGATATTCTAGGTAAATGTTCTCTGTTTCAAGTTCAATTTTGTATCTCCCAATGAAATAATAGTGTCACTATGTTATGGATCCACTTCAATTAACTAACAGATCACTCAACGAGAAGGAATATGGTCTACTGTCAACCGACTTTTCCATTTTGGGAGGGGTTTAGGATGAGGGGATTGTGGTCAACAATTTTTGTATTTCTTTTACGCATGACTAAGGGTGTGTTTTGGTCGGCTGAAACTAAACTGAACTGAAAAAAACTGAAAAAAACTGAACTGAACTGAAAAAAACTGAAAGATGCTGAACTGAACTGAAAAAAACTGAAGATAGTTATAATTATAACTAAAAATTAACTGAACTGAATTGAAAA
>ONZK01002799.1:41739-55031 GCA_900322385.1 Pharnaceum exiguum | reverse complement strand
GAGGAACTGCACTTAGTAGGTAGAGTATAGTAATTAAATTAATAATAATTACTTTATAGATGGCTCATGGCATGGAGATGAAGAAAGCGACACATGGCCTATGAGAGCCGAATTTTAAGATTATTATTTATATAAGTTTTACACTTATGAGTTAATCATCATTTTAATATCTTTTTTGTTAGAGACATTGTTCAAATAAGACAACAAGTTTTGCTACATCGTATATAAACTTACAATATGTGAGAGTGTGATTTATAATAAATGAATTGACAAATGGTATTTTTTTTTATTGCCCACCCGGTTCGCCGAAAATTCGCTCAGACTACGTCCGGATCCGACCCAAGTCGCACACCTGTGTATAGTGGGTGAGTCTCCCAATGAGGGTCTCTGCATACACTCTCCCTCGAACTAATTGATAACTAATTATATGTGATGTAAGCTTGTAATGGTTTATTAAAAACACTCGGTAAAATACCAATTTCTATGACACAAGAGATTTACCCTTAGGATTTTAATCAATTACCAATTTCAGTAAACTTAGTTTCACAAAACATAGAGGTTTAGAGGGTAAATTATTTAGTGAATCTAACTGGTTTACCTAAATTTATAAATAGATCAAACTAATAAACTAGGAACCTGATTATTTCCACTTGATCAGCACGAGTCGATTTACAAGGTCTCTTTTTGCTGCAATTTTTTTAAAATAAAAATACGAAGGAAAAAGAAATTAATATTCGGAAAAGTCACTACACATGTGTACGTCTCTAATTGATCATTGATCTTAATAGCTAACCCTTTTCTCCATGCCATTACGTAGTGTAGTTGATTAGCCAATGATTTCTATTAATTATTGACTGACCAAAATCAATTTCAATTTGTCATTCATAGTAAACTACAGTACAACAAGTTGTACGAAATCAACGAATTCTTCATCACTTTGACCTTTGGTTTCGACCATAGACAAGTAATATGTCTATACGCTGTGCCTTCTATTCTTGTTGTTACCTGTGGCTCAGTGGAGAAATGATTGCTGAACACACATTAACACTAGTGACGACGTAGATTTATATATAATAATTACGATCACTTTGATCAAAATAAAAAAATAATTACGATCACATTGATGGTGGATTTTTATTTTTCTCCTTTGACAGAGAAAATTATTTAAGGCAATGTTTGTTTATCTTTAGTGTTAAAATAATTTTACTTACATTTAGGTTTTTTCAGTTCAATTTTTTTAAAAAAAGTTCAGTTTATTCCAGGTAACACTCTTAACGACAAACAAAACACCCTAAGTAGGATAATGTGCGAGAGATACTGAATTTACATGTCTAAGTGGGCACTGTTGTTAGATCATTTCTCGGAGGTTACAC
Source organism: Pharnaceum exiguum (assembly GCA_900322385.1). Classification (NCBI taxonomy): domain Eukaryota; kingdom Viridiplantae; phylum Streptophyta; class Magnoliopsida; order Caryophyllales; family Molluginaceae; genus Pharnaceum; species Pharnaceum exiguum. Next base: position 53,658 of record ONZK01002799.1, on the reverse strand, counting down.
TCGGATTTCTTTCTTCTTTTTACTTAATTTTCAGAACTGAATTCAACCAATGTCTACACAATTGATTGATTAAATCGAATCAAACTAAAAATTTCAATATTCAGTTTCACCGTACCACGCACAAATGAGTAATTGTAACCTCACCCCTTGAACTCGTTTATACTCACTCACTAAACCTTCTTAATAATATAAGAAAATAGAGTTGCACAAGTGGTATACACCACACTTTCAAGCTCCTTTATGGTTGGGACTCAAATCTCACTGACCTTAGCCTCCATCTAAACCACAAAAAAAAAAAAACTTTCCAATAACTTGAATATAGACTTATTAACCAAACTAATCAAATGAACTAGTGAAATTTGAGGGAAACCAAAATCATATATGGATTGTCATCTACTCAAGAAGCTAAGAGATATCATGAAGCTGGACTGAAAATCACCTTAAGGGTACGGGCGTACGGCACATGATGTTTTGATCTTTTTCTTCTATAGTACTCTAAAATTCAAAACTATGGATTGTTACAACTTAGAGTAGATACGTCCCTAATTTCATATGCTAATACGACTATACGTGTAACATATATAGACATTCCATCGAAAAAAAAACATATATAGACATTATACTAACATAATTTCCTTTTGTCAATGATTAATTAGTGGAGTTTCAACAGGACAGATTCGTACCGGCAAAAAAAGGATGAAACTTTGATGGTAATAATAGAATTCGTAATGCAATCAAATCACAAAATCACATGCTACAATAATGAATTGCAATAACCTAACATTTCACAATCGGGCCACAACTTAGTGGGTCTAATTTTATTTTTTATTATTTTTCTAGTATTTTAATATTATTGCTTCTATCAACCCCTTGCAGCATAGTAGGAGGGGTTCTCACATGGTATTCCCTTGCAAAGCCATTTCTCCCACGATCTCCAAAGTATTGCCCAAGTTCTGATGTCCGTTTAAATAATTGAATTTAGGTTCAAATGCTACTATTCTCAGCTGCGCAGTTTACATATTCGATTAATTTTTTGATCGAATGCATATCAATATTTGCCTATTTGGGGAAAGGACTGATAATGTGATCTGCGAAGGCGCGTATTTGTGAGCCATTTACTAATTAAATAGACGCAGACGTACCGAACTACCGGCTAGAATAGGTTAATTACAACACAAGTTTCTTCACATTTAGGGTGAGGCACAATGCAAATTTGAGAAATATGTAGACTGACTAACTAACCCTTACTTTACAAGTCGGAAGGCGAAAAATGGTGTTGATTTGATTTGTAATTAAGGAGAGAGAGTTGCTCAAGTGGTAGAGAGCACACCTTCAACCCCTAAGGTTGAGGGCTCGATTCTTACCGACTTTAGTGCCCCCTTTACACCAAAAAAAAAATTAAGGAAAAAGGTGAGGGCACAATGTTAAAAAATCAAGCCAAAAATAGAAACAAAAAGAAGATTGTGAACAAACTAATACGGAAAGTGGAAAGAAGATTGTAAAACAGAAGGAGTATTTTCGGAGTTAAAAATGGAAATATAAAGAAGATTGTGAACAAAATCTATTTTTTTCGGGGTCAAATATGTTGCAATCAACTAAGTTAATTACCTAGTAAGCTTTTAACTAACACCCCCTAATATGTAGTATTTTGGCCATGTATGGTAGTCAATTTTTTGGGGCAACTTGTTCCTCTTTAGCTGGTTAACCATAAAGCTGATAAGATGCAAAAATTATGTTTGGTGAATAGCTGCTTCACCTAGCTTTTTCACCCCATTCAGCTGCAAATTAACTAGTTGACCTCCCCCAACTTGTTTACATCAGCTAGTCAAACTAGCTAACAAATTCAACTAGTCGAATCCATCTATTCAATTCAGCCACAAATACCAGCTCCATCTAGTTGCCAAACAAGGGCTTTATTTAAAAAATTACATTAATGGCAGTTCGATGACGATGATGTGAATCGATAAAAGTGTTGGTCACCATCTAACCCTTCGTTATTGTGACTAGGTATCATCGGACTCGTCACTAATCTAATAAGCTTGGTCAGTGGTCTCTGCATGTACAATTAATGACTGCTGAATGAAAACAATAATAACTATGCAGAACTACTAATGTATATAATATTCATCTATTAGGAGATAGGGACACTAAAGCGATGCAAATGGAATTGGGATATTGACACTCAGGAACTGCAAGGGCCTATGAGCCCCGTGATAGTGGTAGATTGTTTTGTGGAGGACCAGATCAGTGACCAGATTACATTAGACGAAAGGGACAAAGCTGTCGCCGGTTTTTGACTGTTAATTACAGTTGACAAGTTTCTATTGCAAGACATTAATATCTGATGATAAACAATTAGAGGGGCTTTCAAAACTTCACCATGTTTCACGGGGAGATCTTACATTTGTAAGTTGTTACCTCAGTCAATTACTTACTTCCTTTTAGTTGTTGCACTTTCCATGACAATATCTAACTAACCTGCAACATGTGATCTCCGGTTAAATTCTTGTAGGTGAGGTTGTATCTACATGTTGGGGATACTTAATTAGTTTCGTTTCTGACAATCGCCTAAGTAGAAGAGTTTTAGATATCTTAGTCAGTCTACTACCCACAGTGTGGTGTGAACTGTAACTTCTTCTTTTTTACGAAGGATAAAGTACCATTACACCTGACAATGGTACATAATCATAAATTTACCTCATATGTATTCGAGAAATCAGTAATATAGTTGGTTTCTTCTTTTTTTTCGGTTTAGTATATTTCATTATAGCTATTTTCAATTATATTGATTTTGTTTAGTTATTATAATTCTATTAACTACATTTAGATATGTTCGATCAGTTCGGTTCAATGTTTTTCCCTGATACAGTTCAAGTTTCCTTCAAACGAACAAAACACATTGTGAATCTTTCTTCCTAGCATTGAATAGAAAAGAACTACTTTCAAACTCTTTTCTCTAACTACATTTAATTTCCTCGTTAACTCATTATCTTGTTTGATAGGGTGAGATGAATTGGCCACAATAAACTCAAAATGTTTTTTGTTTGTTTGAGATGAGTAAGTAAAGTTTGAATAACATGAACGTAATACATACCAAAGTACAGTAGTTGTACTTAAAGTTAAGAATGATGTCAAACATGTACCAGCTAGACTAATAAATTACACTTCATATTAATCCGATTTAAAGTAGTACGAAGATTGATACTTTGGACCAGCTAGATAATTGAGCTGCAAACCTTGCACTCTAAAATCTGAATGAATCTACTATCATTTTCAAGTAGTACAAAATAATACTACTAGAAAGGTACATAGAGCAGAGATAAGTAAACCGGAAAATCAAAACAGAAGAAGATGTGGATGTAGAAAATAGACCTACTACCTTGGGGCGCCAACTGCCAAGTTGTTACACAAAATCAACAAACTCATCGAAATACTAAATTAATACTATGTACCCCTGAAAATGAAATTTCGGTTCTTGAAGAAGCAGCAGCAATTGCATCAGCAACTGTAAAGAAAATAACAATATACCTTCTTAATTCAACCGATATTACACAGTAGACCATATAGTCACAGATAGTTGATAATAAAATTACAATATAATAGTGACCAAAAACATAAAATAATAGCACCTCCTAAGCCTTCCCATCCCCTATAAAACGGCCCCTAACATGCTACTTTTCCTCCCCACCACCACAACCCCACCAAGCAAACCAAAGCCAGTAAGACTAAAGTGAAAGCAAGACTTATAGATACTCAAATGGAAGCAAAAAAGTCTAACAAGATCAAAGACATTGTCAGGCTGCAACAAATCCTCAAGAAATGGAAGAAAAATGCAAATGCATCATCAAAAACCAACAGCAATAGCAACAACAACAGTCACAACAACAACAGTAACAGTAACAGTAACAGTAACAGCAACAGCAGTGGCAACAAAGGCATAAAGTTTCTGAAAAAGACACTATCTTTTTCAGAAAGCTCAGTATTTTCCTCAGTTTCTTCCTCCTCACAGTCCTCAGATTATGTGCCAAAAGGTTACCTTGCAGTATCTGTAGGAAAGGAGCTTAAGAGGTACGTTATCCCAACTTACTACTTGGGTCATCAGGCATTTGGGATTTTACTAAGAGAAGCTGAAGAAGAGTTTGGATTTCATCAAGAAGGTGTCCTTAAGATCCCATGTGACGTTGCACTTTTTGAGAAGATTTTGAAGGTTGTAGAGGGCAAGACACAGAAAAATGACTTCTTTTTCTACCAATATGAAGATGATGAGCTCTTAAGAAGTTCAAGTAGTTTACCATTGTTTCATGCAAGTTATAATGACTTAAACTTTGATGTTATGAGCAGTTTAAGTGGGTGTTGCTCACCTGAATGTGAGCAGCAACAACAGATTGTTTTGTCATCTCATCCTCAGTTGTGCAGATGATATTTGTTTCTTTTTCCTTTTTTTCTACTTTTGGGATTTGTGTCCCATCCCCCTCTTCTTTTTGTTGTAGGAAATGTAAGTTTGAGAGCAATGAGAAGAAGAGAATATACAATGGGGGTCCATTTTGTAATGGTTGATAATATTAATGAGATCAGTCATTCCTGTATCAATTGAGCACTTTTCTTTTTTCTTTGTACACTTCATTCTGTTTGTTGGTGCTCAGATATATCGTCCCACATTGCTGAAATTCAAGAGTAACAGTCGATTGACAATGTAGTGTTCACATTCAGCCAAAAGGGCCAAACAATTGTCGTTCAAAATGTATATGAGCAACTAAGCAAAAGTCTGGCTAGTTTGGCTAATGGTCATTGGTGATGTAACATGAAAAAGTCAATGCATGCGCAGGGGCACTAATTCTCCCTGCTCCCTGCATTCCAGTTGTCTAATAAATTAAGGCAATGCTTTTCTATTTTATGATGTGCAATCATAGAATTCCAGTCCTAACTCATGATTATGCTCATCATTTTTGAAGGTATACGCGCTATTAAAGAAATAGAATTCACAATTATGGTAGGATGTACTATTGCAGATTGTAATTAAATTTTCTGTCTTTGGATCAAGTACATACAACTTGATGTAGTTAAAAATCTGTAACAGATCACTGCGCTTCATGGACCCATAATGTCATTATTCGTACACACGTTGCCTTATCCTTGTAACCGAAATTCTACTTATTTTAGTGTTACCGATCGATTTTTAAGTTCCTGCATGAAGTTTCACTCTTATGTCGATTGAGCCAGTTCGTTTCAAGCCTTCAGCAGCCAGCCGGTGAGAAAAATCACATGTAGCATACGTGCACATGTTTTAGCCAATTTTCAAGACTGGCAATTTCAAACACTGAAACTCTAGTTTCATTGGCTTTGACAATGTTGAGTACTGACCAAGCTAGTAGCTCGACGTCGATTGATTGGTTTCATGACATACAACTCCAATGGCCTGGTTCTCCTTCACTTCGTCTCCATCATGACAATTACACAAGTGCAAAAAGCAATTGAATCGTATACAGTGAACTTCAAGTAAATAATTTAAACATAATATCGGCCTCTCAAATCTTCGCACAATTGTATTTGCCCGGTAAATTATTTTTTTTTTGGTAGGATTTGCCCGGTATATATATTTTGAATTTTTGATAGCACATAACATAAAGAACTCTCCATATAGCCGATTGTGTATACTCTTGAACTACTATTAATTAAGGCCCTGTTTTTTATGACATAGTTTTATCACCTTGCTGTTCATTTCTGAATCTGAATGAAGCTCTCATTGCATTTTATTAATAAAACACAACAACAACAACAGCGACCGAGGGTAAATCCCCATTCAATTGGAGTGCTCGCCTGCTCGGGCATCATGATATACGCAACTTACCCCTCTTTAAGAAAACAGAGAGGTTATTTTCGAGATTGACCCATGGATTGCTGCATTGAAGTATTACCTTCAAATAACTTCACTAAAAATAAGATTATAAGAAGTACTGGAGGGTTACGTGGCCATTTTGCTATAGCACGTAATCACCTAAAGTTGAAAAATGGAGATAATTATTCTTTCAACTTCATAGGCACTGGACCTAAAAGGTAAGAGGGTGGGCCACCCTGGATTAATAACCCTTAACATTTGGAGAGGGGGGGTAGGGGGAAATGCTCCTACTGCGAATCGAACTCTAGTCTCTAGTATTAATACAATTTTGTTCAGTAATTTTGTTAATTAGAGAGAAGGCTAACTTCTACTAACGAGTTAGAAACCCACCGGATCACTCTAACTATCTATCTCTATTTGGAGGGCTTGTTTATAATTGTTTTCGCAAATATATATTAAAAGTGTCACACAGTTTCCATAGCACAACTGGTTGATAGCATAGTGCATAGCATTTTAGTCCGGCTCGGTGTGAGTTCGATGCCACTAGTTACCATTTCGGTCTTTGTCCCTTTATTTTTTTCCCAACATGTTTACATTTATTATTTACTAGATGCGGCCCTTCTTTTTTTTTTAAAGGTAAGAAATGATGATAATACTAGGGATGCCATCTCGAGAAGTAACATATATATATAACCTAGTCCTAAGAACATTGGGAGGAAAATTGTGTGGCTGGTCAAGAAGTCATGAGAAAAAAAGAAGTTAGAACAATCTGGATAAAAAAAAGTATAAGTGCCATATTACAAACTAACTCTCACACTCCCATAACCCCTAACCACATTGCTAAACTACTACAACAACAAAAACAACAACAACAACAACAACAACAACAACAACAACAACAATCGAGTGTATCCCCATTAGATGGGGGTGCTCGGGGTCGGGATGTACGCAACCATACCTCTGTTTAAGAAAACAGAGAGTATGTTTCCGAGATTGACCCATTGTTGCATTGAAGTACTCACTTCCAACAACTTCACCAAAATAAGAAGTGCTTGAAGGTTCTCATAGCCATTTTGTTATAGTCCATAATCACCTAAAGTTGAAAGATATAAGATAAATCTTTCAACTTAATAGGCCCTGGACCTAAATAAACCTTATATACAAAACGGCTAAATTAAACTAGGAAATATACCATTTTGGATACCTCACTTATAGAATAATACCAAATTGGTATCAATTCTTTTTAATATTCCAAAATAGGTACCTGAGTAATTCAAGGTTGTACCATTTTAGGTACCTCACTGGTTTCTTTTCACATAAATCGTGAAAATCAGGGTTATTTTGATTATTGTAGTATCCAAGTTTGTCTGTAAGGTATTTTCACTCCCTAACTTAATAAAATAATAAAAATTTAATTAACTAAGAAACAATTCCCTCCATAATCTCCTAACTTAACAAAAGAACAAAAAACTCGATTTTTGTTTCATTATACTTATGTTCTTTTATATTGTTAGGGAGGATATATAACTGCATTTCAGACAAATTGGGATGCTGAAATGACCAAAATAGCCCTAATTTCCACGATTTTCTGTAACAAAAACCAGTGAGGTACCCAAACTGGTACTGCACAAACTTGAGTTACTCAGGTATCTATTTTGAAATATTGAAAAAAGTTGATATCAACTTGGTATTATGCTATAATTCAAGTACCCAAAATGGTATTTTTTCCATTATACTAACTACTCGCACAACTAAAACTAGGCAACTTGACTACTTGAGCATCAATAGCGTAACAATAGATCTAGGAATGAACACTGGATCTAAGAATGAACAATGAACAACCTACACACAATGAACAAGATTGAATCGATCTAACCAAAGAGAAGCCTCGTATCCAAACAAAAAGGATCCGATCTATCTCAAGTAAGAGCCAAACGGCTCGGACACAAGTGGAGGGAAAACAATATGTGGGCCAAGGTGGTCCCTGAGGGTGGTATGGTGGCAGTGAAAGGCAAAAAAGGCGGTGTGGCATGAACGAGGGCGATGTGGTGCTTGTCTAGGTGGGTTTATTTGGAGCTTGGGTTGAGTGATGAAAACAATGATAAGCATGCATGGTTTTTTTTTTTAGAGAGAAGGGAGAGAGTCCTCTCTCTCTCTAGAAACCCCTATAACTACACGCGGGCCCATCTTATTGCATTATTGACTTTTGCCATATCTCTCTTTTTATTTTCCTCCTATAAAATAGAAGTATTTATTTATTATGCATATACTATATGGTTCACAAAAAATCATAAAGATATGATTTCAACAAAAGTCGGCTCACTTATTTGGTTCGGGAGGTTGCTTACTTCGAACGAAGAGGTTCACCTTCACGGTATTTTCCCTTTCCAATATTTTTCTATTGCAACTTCCCTCATTCCTTTTATAGAGCATAATGATGCATATCAAGCTTTAATGAGGATTTATGATGTTTGATCTTTTATTCATCCTTAACTGCTTTCTTTCATTTGAGCCTCGAATTCTTATCCACAAATATAATTTCATGTGGAACTCTATTCCTACTACAAATGCTATTGTGGGTGAAGAACTTAGTAACTTGCTTGGCACCCTAAAGAGTGATGCATCTTCTTGAAGAATTACAACATCCAGGGGAAAGTGCCGTCTATGGTTGGGTTTTGAAAGAAGGCCCTGGAGAAGCATAACCGCTGGAGAAGCATATCCGTTGAGGCATCTTTTCTTACTCAAGGAGTCAAGGGTAAACTTGGTTGAAACATGGGAGTTGGCTGATAAAGATGTACGGTAAGGATTGCGTAATTTTTTTACCTTGTAATGGCCGCTCCCTTAATTATGTGCGAAGAATTGCCCTATTAAGTAATGGGAAACGGGCTACTACCCGTGTAGAGAAATAAATGGAATCCGAACTATAAATTATATTTTGGTTATAAACTGGTTCATATAAATAAACATATTTTTTTATTAAAGCAAAAAAAACATATTCTTAGTGTCTTGCCATGTATTAAATCGTTTTTTTTTAATTCCCTCAGAAAATTATTACCTTTTCTGTATGCTTGCAATTACTCTCTTTTTTTTTGGTTCAAACGTGATAAGAGAAGTACAATAATTCTGAAAATTGAGGAGAATTCAGGAGAACCATGGTCCAGCATAGATAATCTGGATAATGTATATGTGCATATATACTCATGCAGCTTATGGGTCATCAAGGCAAGTGGCTAAAGCACACAGTAAATCTAAACTAAATTACTCAAACTCCCCTATCCTACTTATTCAGTGCGTATACACTGCACATGATCATCGGTTCCCAATATCAATATAGCAACGTCTATTATTGATTGCTTATGCAACGCAGCCTGTTGTGCTGCAGAGAGAAAGGGGAGCTAGCAGAGCAAGTTGATCAAATTTCCAATTTTCGGAATTTCATTTATTTGTGATTTTTCGCGAATTTTTGTGCTTTCCATCATCAGCTCACATGCAAGTAGCTCGTACGTTAACTGCTCCCCATTTGTAACAGAAACTATTGGCCTCGCTATGCAAAGAGGGTCCATCAGCTATCTAGTAAGAGCAATATAATACTCCTACATTTGTAGGCTATTTTTCTTGTTGTTACGTGTAAAAAAGTGCTGCTAATAAGCTAGGCACACGGGTGTTAAGAGCCAAAGAGACTAACTATGATGTAATTTGCCATGTTAAGGCCGCAAAATTGGAACTCGATCCTACGGTAACACTCGGGAAGTAAAGCAGAGAATATATACAAGGCGGACCGCCGGACTCAAAACAGAAAGCTCTCCTTCCCGATCAACACCAGTACATAGAAAGAATAGTCCCGCCCACAGAGTTGAGGGAAAGCATTACTTCCGACTTTCCGATTGTATTGACTCTTCGATCAACTGTATACATATCCTGTGTAAAGAAACATTATTTACGGTGACACTGAGAAGTCCTGACATATCTACTTACCGCAACAGCTGGGCAGCTGGCCTTACTCTTCTTGTTAGAGTGGGTTTGTTCTCTAAAAGACGGTCTAAATTGAAAGAATTGAATTGAAAAATACTGAGTTTAATTGAAAAAAACTTAGTATACTTCAACTGAAATTAACGTATGAAACTGAAACTCAAAAAACTGAACAAAATTGTTACACTATATACGAACAAACACAGCCTTATTTTAGTTAGCTTTTCCACAGTGTCCATTTAATGTCAATGTAAGTTGTTTATATTTAGATAATTTAGACTATCTTTTTTAAGTATTTTTGATATGTTAATTTTTTAAAAATTATAAAAAGTAAATTAATTACAACAATAACAATTGAATGTAAATCCTCATTCAATAGGCCAATAAGGTGATCGGGCTCATGATGTACGCAACCAAGGGAGAGCCTACACAATATAGATATTTCTGGATCAACCGCGCTGAATGACACATATTGCTCCTGCACCCAAAACAACATTGAGAATAAAATAACACGTCATTCAAGTGACTAGTGTAGGACACACATGAGCAACGGGCGATTATCAAACGTAGTCCTATGTAGCTAGCCGACCCCGAGCCAGGAGGCATAAAATTGCGGCAAAATGGTGCTTCGCTGAGTGAGTTAGTGCCCACATATGATAAGTCGGTCAAAGAACCTGCAAAGCCTCAAATTAAGGTGACAGGGGCCAATACGGTGTGACAGTTAACCAATATAAAACTAAATCAGATGAAAAGTTTGGTAACTTTCAGTGCTGAGTAGCCACTGCAACATAAGTATGATCTAAGCAGCTTACATGTATATAGCATGCAGCCTTGCTATTAGACCACAAATGGCTCGAATTTTAACAGATATTCTGTTGAAGTGATCACATGCATGCTCAATATCTAGCTGCGGCAGTGCTTGGAAATTGGTAACTCAGGAAACCTGGGTATTATTTTCAGATGACTAGATGAGATTCTGCAGGGACATTGCACTGAAGGTTGAGATGCAAAACAGTAGGAAAAAATAACCTGCAGGCTAGCAGTTTTTTCAATATTTATTGCTCCAAATTAAGTTCAGATGCAGCAGCAGGACTGCATGTGTTGCACGAATGCATCGGCCACCTCCTTGTTATCAACATTCTCAGATTTTTTTGTTTTGTTAGATTGGCCGCCCTCGAAGTCCTGTGTCAAGAGAATAAAATATTACATACATACAATACAAACTACCCTCGAACCTAAGCCACCCAACCCCCTCAAGGTTGGGCTGTATGGCCAACCAAACTCCAGTGTAGACTGGAGAAGTGGAAAGTATGGAAGTCTTGTCTCCCACTACTAAGGCATCCCCCATATATTGGCAAAATTAGACGTATACTGATGTACATCAGACCTCATCAGTGTATCCAATTCGAGATGGGATCAAACTGAGCCGTTGCTGTTGGCCGATTAGTCTAATGAGCTTGACAAGCAAAAATTATGAAGATTCGACTTTCTTTACAATTGAATTAATTCGACGATTGGTCAATTTCCTCCCACTCCCAAGGCTCCATTGACAATTAGACCATCCTTGAAGAAATTTAAATGGGTGGATCCAAGGGCCATATGAACTTTAAGGATGACTAAGCAAAACAACAACAACCAACAACAACAATCGAGTGTATCTCCATTAGATGGGGGTGCTCGGGGTCGGGATGTACGCAACCATACGGGAGGAGAAGAATGGAGCAAGCAGGATAAAAATATGATGAACTTTCTTATGTTATGCTTGCACACTGATTAACAAAATAACAAGCCTAATATATAGTTATTAGATCAGAGCGACTTTGGTGTCCCACAATGGTGTACCACTTTGTGTACCACTCCAATCTCAACCGTCTATGGTTTATTATTGGATTAAAAGAAAATGAATTAACAAATCACAAATGGATGAGATTGGAGTGGGACACGGATTGGTACACCGTTTGGGACACCATAGCTCCTCTGGTTATCAGACCACTACCAAGACTCCTATAAACTAGCCCACTAAGCTAATATAGGATGTCTCCCACTAACAAAATAACCTACGCCTAAACACATCCACTAACTCCACTCTTTACTAATTATAATTTGCATAATAA
>ONZK01002799.1:0-13560 GCA_900322385.1 Pharnaceum exiguum | reverse complement strand
AACGACGGATATTACCTATTTATATATTAAAAAAAAGGTCAATAGTAATATTCCGTCGGTCACTATAAGCAAAAATCATATTTCATTTTCTCATTATAAGCTCCTAACAAACGGTCCTTTTAATATAAAAAATAAATAAATAAATCATATATATAACAAAAATTTTACCACACAAAAAGACAATAAATAAATCAATCAACCAATTCAAACAAACACATCATCGTCATCACAATCGTATAACCCTGACATAACAACAACAACATTACACGAACAAAAGCTATATACATATAAACAAACAGAAACAAAAATGCATTTGATTTTGATCGAGGGAAAGAAAAGGTCAACTCAGGCGGAAGTTAGATCGAAAAAATAAAATGCATTGAAATTGTGAAATGAGTTAAGTGAGATGATTGATGAAAATGACTTACAGAGAAATGAGATCTCAGGTAAATGGGGCATGTAATGTGTATCGGTTAACGGTAACGGATGTGGTGTGGTGAGGTGGGAGCTACGGCTGGCTGGCTGACGGTAACGGTGACGGACGGCTCTGTCACTTGGCCTGCCCAGAGAGAGAGAGGGGAAGGTAGGAGTGAGGACGTTAGTGTGGAATGAATTACTGGGGTTATTTTATTTTGGATGGATTTATATGAAATGAAATGACTTGATTTGATTTATTTGTATTTCGTTTGTTTCATTGTCACTCTCTCGGAGTCTCAGTCCCCAGTTTCTACCTTTCTTTATTTTTGTTTGGCAGTTTGGAGCTTGAAAAGAAAAGAACCTTTTCAAGGCCCTAACCCCTTTTCTATAGGGTGCTTTTTTGTATAAAAAAATAATATTAAACAAAATGTTCATAGGATTTGTTTGTTTTTTAGGAACAAAACAAATACATTTTAAAAGAAAATGAAAAATTGAGCGAACCTATTTTATGCCAAGTCGTTGGTACGACGAGTGAATTTATAACTAATAATAAAAGAACTGACTAGTTGCATAAAAAATGTGACTAATGATATATGATATAATATTAGTTGTAATTCACCCGGTGTATGAGTACACCGGATATACCTAAGAATTAGAGATTTCATGCATGTGAGAGGTTATTAATGACATAAAAGGTTGATTAATGATCCATCAATAGTCAATAATGACCCAATCTCGTACATAAAACGTTCAGAAGAAATTATTCGGTCACGTATAAAAAGGTCGCTAAAAATTATTTGGTGACTCATTGATATGTATTAACGATTTACCATCATAGCATTGTAAATATAAAATTATTGGAAAAGGATCCTCTCCGGTCACATGAAGTTGTGCTGTTTGTTGTCAGTGAAACAAAAGTAACTCTTGGACATAGGTCAAGTTTGTAATTTAGCACCACTTGGTCCAAACTACCCTAAACATTTTTTAAACTTTTAAGTCTATTTAGTCAGGTATGATAATCGAGTCGAGTTGGATGTACTCGGAGCAAGAATTATAGAACCGGGCAAGGGATATAAAAAACTTTTAAGTCTACTTCCATAAAAAAAATTAAAGTCTACTACCCAACTTGATGTTAATCTGGTTCATTTAAACATGTTTTGTAATCCTTTTACCAAATTAATTGTAAACATTTTATTTTAGATTAACAAAAATATAAAAGAACACGCAAGTCGTTTAGGTGTAAATGTCCACTATTCCCTTTTAGAATAACTCAATTGATTGAGAGTACATTTTTGTGGAGTACTTCTTAAGATTGAGGGTTCGAACTTCATTGGCTCAATTGGCGATGATGTTGAAAGAATTTTCTATCTTTCAGTTGCGTGAATATGGGCTATATTAAAATGGTTATTAAAACGTTCGGTATTTCTGATTTAGTGAAGTTAAAGGAATCAATAATATAATACAGCAATGTATAAAGCCGCTCTCGAACACAATCTCTCTATTTAAAGTCTTTACTTTAATTAGGGGTATAAAGTTGCGTAAATCTTGACCTCCCATAACCCGATAGAATAGTGATAGACAATGAGTTGTTATTGTTGTCGTTGTTTAGTTTCACTTAAAAAGAAGGGAGAAATACGGAAATTAAAAGGAAAACTAGAGTTGGGTCCTGTGATGTGGCATTTTAATAACGGTTGTGTCAGACTGTCAGGTCAGCTTTACCAATAGCAATTAGCCACGTAATCCATTCTAATGTCTGCTTTGTCACAATTTGCTTTGCTGGCCTAAAACTGCAAATTTTCGTTTTCAAGCCACATCCTTCAGAAATGTCAAATGTGCAAATCTTGACAAGGTTTTTTACCAAACCAAACAGATTAGAGATTTATCGGAATGATCAGATGCTCATCGGTGTAAAGATCACTCGTAACTTGAATTATGAGTCGCAAAACAGAAACCCAAATAATAATGTACTTATGTACTATACTAATATACAAGTTCACTAGTCAAAATATATTCATCCCACAAGGCCAACAAGGCCACAACAAGTAATTATGGTACTATACTACTATACATTACTGTAGTCAACAATTGAGCCTTTTTTTCTTTAGATCGTGAGCATTAGTTACGTTCTTTGTTAGTCGATTTGATAACCAATCAAATTCGTTCGGCTCAACGAAGGCAGTAGGAAGCCATATTCACCCCACAAGGCCACAACAAGTCAATTACTTGTAGGCCTTATCTCCACGAGTTAAGAAAGGTGATAAGGTAATAAATAGACCACATGATGCATACTTCAAGAAATCATGATCCTTCCTCTACATATATGGGTCACTGGCTGTCCATTGTTCTTTGTTAAGGTGTTGCCGGATGGAGTTGACCAATGAATTGACTTGATTCGAAATTGATTGTTTTTTTTTTAAGGGCGGAATTGATTGGCTTAGTTAGTTTGGGTCAAAGTTGGTCGAATTCATTAGTCAAGTCGGCTTAAATAAAGTCGACTTGCTAGAGAGCAAGTTGGATTCGAGATAAGGTGGTTGCCTTGGTTAAAGTCCGTCTATTTTGGTTGAAGTCGGGCAAATTCGATGAAAACGGTTCTAAATTGATTAACTCATCTAATTAGTCTCAACTTAGCCATGATAAGTCATTTAAATTCGATCAAAGTCAGTCAAAATATCAATTGACAATTCTATCGAATTCGATTAAAGTCGACTATGTCAAACCCGAACATAAGCGAGTTGAGGACATGCTAATCTTTTTACAAGTGAACTTCTCCAGGTCAAGCCAATATGAGAATTAAGAGACTACGATATAATTACTTGCTCTGTACAGCAACTAAGCTCAATCGATTAATCTTTCCTTTAAAATGACAATAAGATGAAACAGGTGATAACACAGGAAAGTATCTAGTGTAACAATTAAATCATGTCCTCTTCGACTCTTTCTATAGTTCTCAACACTTCCAAGGCACAGTAACGCTCTGATCATCGTGCACTCAAAGCGCCAAACACAAGGTGGAATTGGTTCCGATCCACACAGGGACACAGTATCTTCAAATGAAAAGCTTGCGGCAGCCTGTATTGCTTCCAACCTTCCACTTCAGAAGAACATATTACTGCGGACCACTGTTCAACCAAAGAAGTGTAACAGCTATTAACATGCAATGAACTCTGAAGGGAAATAGAGAATGTTCTGACTGATTTCACACAAGGATGAAGTTTTATGCATGTAAATATTGTCAAGTAGACTAAGGCCAATCTGATCATCATTTAGGAAACCAAAAATGTCCTAGTTGGTTTGATTCTATACAACCCAGAGCTTACTGCATATTGCGACCGTGGCTATGCTGCTGCAGGTTAAAGGCCTGTAGCTGTAGCTTTCGAAGTAAAGCAACTTGAAATTGAAACCAATTTATTCATAAAATTTTGGCAATTCACTGCCTAGAGTAACCCACTTTCAAGAAGAAAATTTTAATCACAGGAAGCATGCTATGTCAGTACATCACATATTATCAATCTTTCTCCTCTTGAACTTAGATGAATTGTTTCTTCTACCCTTGCTTAAACTCGATGCACGAAAACTCTTCAATTGTGTCCTTCTCCTTGTCCCTGACCTTCTCGATCGACCCTTCAGATGAACCGATACTTGCCCTGACCTTAACTTTACTCTATGACTCCTCATCCTCCTCTTGCTTTGTACTCTCCGCGATTTTCTCTTTCTGACAAGACTAGAACCACGAACATTGTCATACGCGCCATCCCCTATATGATCACTGGAATAAGCAGAGGTGGAACTATTGTACCCCAACTCAACGTCCCTACTTAAATGTCTGTGGAAACGACGCCTGCGCCCTCGGTAAACTCGTTTCGTGTAGCGAATCTTGTGCCAACAGAAACAGCAAATGTAATCCAATGTTAGCCAGTAAGTTTCACAGCCTGCCCAGCACATCTTGCATAGGCATTTTGTGAAGCATTGACATACTCCTATCTTAAATAACAGGTACACGAATACAAGACCTACATTCAAAAAGTCATTTCACTTCAGTTTCAGCTTCTTATGGAAAGAATAAGATAGACTAATAATTGTAATCATAAGGGTGAATAACTGTAGCAAGACTTACAAATATAAGAAAGGACGCAAACAAGCAGCAATTTCACTAGATCAGGTACGCATAGGTGCTCGATGAAACATACAACATCCCACGTTCCTGCACAGATATCCCTGTCAAAAATTGATGACTTGATCAGACTTCAGAGTAATAATCCTGCTATCAGTCTCATTTGCACCAAACAAACACTAAAAATATGAAACTTTACTTGTGTCAAAACTCCAAATTTTTAGTTACTTCAACCCTTTCTTTATCATTGAATCTACTTTTTTTCTTTTTAAGAAAACTGAACCTATCAAAAAACTGAACCTAAACTGCTAAACACACATGACACATCAGTTTTTTTTTTGACACATTTTTTACCCGAAGCATGAATTTGATGATACTTACTCGCATGATCGACCAAACAAGGATTTTAATGGAGCTACTATAGCGTTTCCAATGGTTGAACCAACGTCACCTGCAGCTTTGCTCACAGAACCACCCATATAATTTGTACAACTACCCTCTGATCAGAAAAGAAGAAGATTAAAACACTCGCATTTGTTATGTCCAAAGTCCAAACCCACCACAATTTACTTGGCCTCTCCCACTGCCAAATTAAACCAAAACATTAGTCAAGATGCTAAAACAACATAGACATTGTTACATGTTATATTGTAATCGAAATTAAAGACAAAATTAGAAATGTGACACATTTGTAGTAGTGTTACACAAATAAATTTAGAAATGTGGCATAGTACTGTTGAATGCAGGAAAAGTTCATTCAAGTAACTATTACCCTACAATATTCACCATAAAAATAAATAAATAACAAGTATACTACAATCATTTGTGTCAATGAAATGCAGCAACATTTTACTAACCAAATAGAAAGCAATTATCTTCCCCTCAAAAAAAATAAATAATAGAAAGCAATTATCTGGTGCTTTCCAATCCGAATTCGTATTGATGAAAGTTCTGCATAAACAAGCCAGAGCATAAAGTGTATTTTTCTGTTTGTTTCTTTGGAAGAAAAAAAACGGTTACAAGGGGGGAAAACTGTCGCATTAGCAACTAACATTCCTGCCAAAAAAAACATGGACCCCCTGCCTCTGTTCTCAACTTCTCATTAACGAATCTTCTTTACTTTTATTTTTAAGGCCTTACATTTTTTTTATTTGAACAAAAAAAGTCTCGGGTATAAAAATGTGAGGAGTCATTTTTTCACTTCCTCTAGAAAGAACAATAACAACAAGTCAATCGAATTGAAAACCAAAAAAAAACAAGTCAATCGAATTCCATTTCAAACAGGGTATTGATGGAGTCTGATTTACGCTGCCTTCTCTCGAAAAATCGAGAGACTATTTTGTAGAAAACTTCCTTTAGTAAGTACGGTATGGGCGTATGCGGTATGGCCATACATTATCGCTCAACTATGACCGCGGGTACCATAATTTATATCATAGAAAAGGTATATTATTCTAATTTTAATTGAGCTAATCATTTATATCATAAAAACGGTAATTGATTTCACCCCAAGAAAGAAAAAATGGAAAAGGAAAAAAAAGGTTTCTTGTGGGAAAAACCATCTGAGCATTCAAAAGCCCAAAACACAATCAGGCCCAAATAAACCAACCCAATATAAAACAAACAAACCAAAAATCACAACAACAGAGGGCTTAGGGTTTAAGAAAGGGGTCATTCACGATCAAACAATCCCAATCACAAATCAGATCAAAAAGAAATAAACTTTCTAGAGAGAGAATGGGGTCAGGAAGAGGGAAAAGGGCGGCACGGCTGAGGCTAGAGGAGGAAGACGAGGATGGTAGCTACGGGTCAAGAAGAGGAGCAGGAGGGGCAACATCGTCAACATCGGCAAAGACATACAAGTGTGTGAAAGAATGGACAAATTGGAGTTTGAAGAAGGCTAAAGTCGCTGCTCATTATGGGTTTATTCCTCTTATCATTGTTGTTGCTATGAACTCTGATCCTAAGCCCTCTTGGTCCCAGCTCCTCTCCCCCTTTTAATCCCCAACCAATAAACCATTTTATGTTATTATTTTAATTTCGTCTATGTTTTTCTTTTTGTTGTTTGTGTTTTAGGGGTTTGATGTTATTTGTCGACTTGTAATGGATGGAACTGGAATTTGTGAGATGTTTTTGAGAAATCTATATTCGGAATATATTTTCTGTGTTTGTGGCGACTATTTTCGCATTTTTTTCTTCTTTTTCTCTTTTGGGTGATTTATGCAAAATCTGACATTGTGCTAGTATTTAGTATTCTGTTGACACAAAAATTTGTGGTGCAACTATAACGCAGAAATCACTAATGATCACCTTCGCATCATTAATCAACATTTTTTGTCATTAACCGTCTCATATATAAAATGTTTCTCAATAGCAACGACAGAAAACTAGTGTAATCTCCGGTCGATGGGTGGTGCAGGGGTCCGGATGTTGCCTGTAGGCAAGTTTTCCGAGATTGACCCTAAATCCATAAATGCATCTCTGAATTGAAGTATTGACATCTCACAACCGCTATTTCACCGATAGCTAAGATACTGAGTATAGTATTGACTCTGTAAGCTTCATTGGCACCGGATTATTGCTTGTTGAGTAAAAGTTAAAATGTTTAATTGATCTAGTAGGGTGGCAAAGTGGTAACCCATGTAGTTGTACTGGTTCTGCAAACTGTACTTCTCTGCAAGTAGAATGTTCCGTTTGTTTTGTCTGGGTGGTATGTAAGCACAGTGCAGGTTCTGGCTTTGGTTTCTGACACTGAACATCCATGTATGTATCATGTATGGCAGTGAGTCTGAGTTCTGTAACAGTTAAGGGAACAGAGTGACGTTCATATTTGCTTTTCATGAAGCTCTCTCTCTTTCTTTCTACGATTTGACTCATTTGAGTAGTGGTTCGACAGTCGGAAAAATCATCTGAATTATCTTCCTTTAAGTAACTAAGCAAGTTTTGAAGAGTCTGTGTCAGCTTTGAGCTCAAACTGGTTAGATCTCCAGTTATATGAATGTGACAATAACGATGGTTCAATATGCTCAATTTCTCAGTAGACAAAATTGCCGATGCACATGAGTGCACGTATGTGGAAAGTTGATAGATCACAATTATATTGACTAACACAGCTACACAAGTGAGTCTACAACTCTACATATGCTACAAGTGATCCTGGACAAATTCTTCATCGTTTTTGCCTAACATATCCTTCAAACTACAGTCGATATTCTTAGATTTCAGCATGTAAAATCTCGGTTTTATCTTTTTCTCCAACGAGTAGCTGAAATACCTTGGGTATGCCACTACCGTCTTCACAGGCTTGCCCATGGTATTTAGGAGGAATTCTATCTTCGGTCTCAGGACTTTTTCAATGCTGTAGCCGAATATGGGGGAGAAACTAGTGACCATCCAACCAATGTCTCTCTGTGACAATCCAAAACTCATCAAATACTCGAGCCTGTTCATCGAAATGGAAAAAGGTGTGTATCAGCCACTTGAAAGTTTTATGTCGCGGAGTTTTCATTTCGAGGGAGGATTAGAAAAACAGAGTACCATAAATCAGAACAACAAAGTAAATACGATTAGCAGTTAACATAACCACCTTGGCATGATGGTTTCATCTACATCATACAGAAAGAACTCCGGGTATTTCTTTAGAATCCGTGGAAGATTTTCTCTCTTTAAGCCGAGGCCAGTCAAGAAGTCAACCTTCCTTTGTAACGTTTTCTCAATGCTTAAACAAAAAATTTCGGGGCAGCGCACTAAAACCTGACTGATACCCTCGTCATCAAATCCCAAGTCCTTGTGAAACGAAACAACCTGAACAAGCACAAAAATTCACTGAGAGTAAGACGCGGAGCAGAGCAGAAGAAGCTGACATCTTCAACGAAGAATCCAAAGCTGAGACAGGGAATGATACACAATGACAAAGATTAAGTAGCAAAGAGGTAGTTCAAGGCATCTCAAGTTTTTCATCTGCGGTGACAGGTGAAAGTTTTGGCAGACATCATTTTAAGCGCAATGTCGCTGATAATACAAGGAGCTGCATAACTGTCTAATGATTCAATCAAGGGAAGATCATCCAGTAAAAAGCTACCTCTTGGAACTCCTCAGGTTTCTTGAGCAGCAGCTGGGGACTCGTAGATATGACCTTACCCAGTTCTGTACTACTCAAACCCAAGTCATCAAGCTGATCCAACATTGGTTCGAACCTGTCAGGCGAGCAGCCTAATAATTGCGGCCAGTCCTTGATTGCTTGATGAATTCTGACTTGTGGTATCTGCAGAACAGATCCATTATCCACCCACAAACACTATTTGATAAATGACAGCAAAATAAATGCTTGTATGATGCAAAACAAGAAAAGCTATAAGGCTAACATCCCAAGACACATCACTAACATATGCACACCATTTTTTTTTTTTTGGGGGAGGGGGGGAAGGTGTAGATATTAGCCTCATACGTGAACCACAGCAGTGGCTAACAATGCACAAGAATCCTCATACATGAACCTGAAGTTTCAGAGATAAGCACAATTCAATCAAATGAAGATAAGATTGACCCTCAGCTGTAGGACAGGGATCAGCAATTAGTGTTTCTATTTTTTACTATTTCCACCTGTAAAGACCTCGTCAATGAATCTATCAATATAACTGAAGTGGGTAATGAACTAGTGGAAGATTAAGAACCCAAGTGGTCTACCTACTAGGGATCCATCTTTCATTCCAGATAGCTCTGTGGAGCAACCTTTGGAGGGAAAGAAAAAGGATGCATGTGGACTACATGAATGCAACATATTATTAGGTGTGCTAGGCTAACAATGCAACATAAATATTACCCTCATATACTTGAAGAATTCCACCAGCTCTTCATACTTCTCTCTCATGCCTCTCGAAAGCACCCAAGGATATATCATCAACACCCTACCCAAACCATTCTCCAATTTTTCAACCTAGAATCCAGCAGCAGATACTCATCAAAAACAGCAGATATTACAAAAACATTAAAGTACCCATCAATTAGTGATAACATGTGCAGCAAGCATAAACGCTCATATCTGATATCAATAACACAACCTTCCAAATCAACTACAACAATGATCTTTATTCCTGAGTTAGAGTGAAAAGCTTCATGTGCCATAATTGAATATGTTGACAATTTACACATTACCTTCTGAAAAATTTGTAATCTCTTCCTGATTTTGTCAGTACTCATGAAAATCATTGGGGGAAACAATAGGAGGACATTTCCCAAGCACTGTTCTTCAACACCCACATTCTTCAGAAAATCTACCACTGGGTTGATATGCGATCTTACTGATAACAGAAGAAGCCGTGGAAATGTCTGGATAAGATGCCTAAAGGATATATTGCTGAATCCTAACATATCTAAACCACCACGTTCAGCTCCAACCTGCTACACATAATGGGTCATCTCACTGAAAATAGCAAAGCCCTCTGATGAAGATCAACAGACAACCACAACACCAAAAACTATTGCACAATCCCAAAATATATACCATTAATTAACCATGACATATCACTGCCTTCATGACAAAATATTACCTTCTCAAAGAAAGATAAAGTTTGCTGCACGTCCTCATCAACACCTATTGAAAGGTGGACCACCATGCGACGGGCAAGTTTACCAACTAGTCTCTCATCATCACTGCCAGAAAAGAACATTTCCTTCACATTCTTAACCTATAAACAAATGCATAATGAGGAGGTATCTGAAGAATTCATTTTGAGAATACAGTGCTAGGAAATGTCATCTTACATACCAAGCTGGATTTAAGGGAAATGTTCATTCTACTAGTTACCAAATCAAGGTTGTAGTCAGTCATAAGTTGGGTGAGCAGCAAGTCTCATATGGGTTACTCGTAAAGAGTGCATGATGATTATTTCAAAGTCACCAGCCCCCAATCCTTGGACTCTCACTGGTAGCCTAAACTATTAGTATCTAACTATAACATCAGCACCCATGACCCAACTTCACCATAATCATCTGTACTCCAATTCCACCTTACATTTTTTAGATTCTGCAAAATCCAACTTCACAGTGATCATCTATACTAGAGTGTGCTTCTTCACCCCAAGAGAAAACAATAAGAGAAAAGAAAAGCTAGAAATGATTACATATGTTGTCCTAGTGCCTAATGAGCAAGTATTTAAAATAGCCTAGAGCTATCGACACCCTTAGAAAAATCATCAGTTGCACCTAAGTTGGCACCCTTCCAAAACTACCCCTACACCTCTGGTTTATTTCTTCTTCTATTTTTTGACTGAGCTCGAGATCATTTTCATAAACTTTTACAGATCATGCTAATTAGCAGAAATTGCAAGTAGAATCTGAGAGAAGTAAACGTGATTTGCAAGTCCAAGAGTCAGAGAAGCTAGAGGCCAGTGTATAACATGATGAAAGCAAAACACAAAAACTCACCAAGGAGAAAGAAAAGGTATCTCATTCTAGAGAGCATGCATACATCTAAAAATACACTGAATTTTGTTGATTTTTATCACTCAAGTAGTGCTCAGAATCAAACTCTTGTTGCGAAGGAATGCTTGAGCAATGAGGAGGTTCAGGCAGGCAGCTAATCAGACAATTAATAAAATGTAAGCTTCTGAGAATCGTGAATTAAGTTCTGCGCCAGCTTTTAAGAGTCGTCATCTCAGCTTATCTTTCTCTCAGCCCTACTTCTACAGACATTAGCTTAGAAGGAGATGCGGGCCATATAATGCTTGACTATTTATTAATCTCAAGTTCTTCACTAATCACCCAATAGAACAATTCAAAATTTTGATAAGGTAATTTCCTACGAAAAGACGGGTATAAGGAAATTAGTTTATACCCAACAGCTCCCTTAAAAGTACACCAAGGAATGAATGAACCACTGATAAGATAAAGGCACACGCGGTTATCATGGCAACGAGTTCAATTTACGTAAAAATAATTTGATAAGTCACCAAAGCATGGATTCTTATCGCCAAGGTGACACAGTTTATACAGATGAAAGCTAACTCGTAAACCACAAATTATAAGCTTCTAGAAAGCTTTTAACTAGCACTATTCCCAATTAATTCAAATCACCACTGGTCATTGGCAAATTCGTTCCCTTTCCCAAACCTAATACCTAATTTCTTATACTATTCTAGGTTATTCCGATACAGTAATCATCCAACCAAAACATGAAAACTCTAGAACTCTAATTACTCTCCCACTATTCAAACTTTATCATCACTATCACTACTTCCAACCATGTACTTTAAAACCTTTGGTTCTAAACATTTCAATTTCCACAACACACCCAAACATTTCAACCTCATCTTATTAAAAACCCACCCCGAAATCGAAAACCAAAGATCATCACTTTCTCTAATCACACAATTATACAATCCAACTCATGAGTTTCCCTTTCACATTTATAAGAAACATTCAGTTCTTTTTAATAGTTTTCAGCTCAGTTCACCAAAATTCAGTCCTACAAAACGACCCTTCAGCTCTAGCATATGAAATAAAAATACCAACAAAGAAAATATCTTTCTGGTTCTTGTTTTTTCTATTCTTTCCAATTTCAGTTGCGTTACAGACTAACTAAACACACCCTATCTAGTTCCCAACTAAAACAAATGAAGTAAAACATAGCAAGATAATATCTTTACAATACAACAACAACAACCGAGGGTAAATCCCCATTCAATGGGGGTACTCGGGTCAGGATGTACGCAACCATACTCCTGTTACAGAGAGGTTGTTTCCGAGATTGACCAATTGATGCATTGACACTTCCAACAACTTCACCAAAAATAAGAAGTATAGGAAGGTTTTCATAGCAATAGTCCATAATCACCTAAAGCTAAAAGACAGAGATAATTCTTTCAACTTCTAGGCACTGGACCAAGATAATAATATCTTTACAATAATAAAGCATTAAATTGCAATACAATACAATGTAAGAAAACAATAACAATAGCAACAAAGAAACAAACAAACAAACCTTGAGAATAAGAGAGGGCAAAGTATGCTTATCCAAGACCCTAGCAAGATGAGAAGCAGTAGGCAAAGCCAAGCCAACACTTTCCAACAAAGCAACTTTGCCATTATCACCTTTCTCATATTTCACCATAAGCTTCACTTTCTCCTCAAATGACAAACCCAAACCCAAACTTGTCATTTCACCACCTTCTTCATCTTCTTCAACTCCCACTCCTTTCTCTCTCAACCAAACCCCCCACAAGTCCATCTCATCCAACTCCCTCACCCCATCCAACAACATCTCCCCATACTTCGGCGCGTGTGCTGCAATCTCCTCTGCTTCGAGTTGGGTTGCTCCATAACCTTGCAGAATTCCCACCAGTAGTGATTCTATTTCTATGTTATTAGTGGTGGTGTTTGATGGGGTGACTTTGCATGAGAAGGTGGGGTGGTGGTGAAGGTGGTGGTGGTGGTGGTGGTGGCGCGTGGGGGAGAGGAAGAAGTGGAGGTGGAGAGGGAGGTTGTGTGGGTGGTGGAGAGAGAAGGAGAGGTGGGTCGGGTAAGTGGGTCGGGCTTGTGGGTAAGATAGGTAGAGTGAGTGGGTAGCAGCAGTTGTTGTTGTTGTTAGCATTGGGGAGTTGAAATGAAAGGAAAGCTGGAAAGGAAATGGTGGGAAAGTTTGGATAAACCCCTATAAAGTGAAGAGGGGTTGAGGGGTTTATCATATGGTGAGGGGAGCGAGGGGAGTACAGTAACAGACTAAACAGTGTAACAGTGTAACACCCTGTAGAGATAATTTTAGCTGTTTTTTTTTTTAAAAACTAGTTTCTTGCCCCTGCGTTGCACGGTCCTCCATTATGGTTAACTAATTTTATACTAACTTTTTGGACCTGAAATATCTTTTTTAGTTCATCTACCATATCTTTTAAAAATACCTCATATATATATGTATGTACAATATTTTTAATCATAAATTAAGTATGTTTCATGTACCTTGAAATTCGTTTTACACATACTCGTCTACATACCTTTCATATTAAGCTCAATCGCCCCAAAAAACACAATAAATGCCC